>JAJIBD010022288.1:0-136908 GCA_021461705.1 Cryptotis parvus | reverse complement strand
GTATAGCCCTATTTCACTGTTTCATCAATTACAAAATAATGAGTTTAGTGAAATATGATATAAAAGATAAATATGTAATCTAACATATAGTTTTAGTTTTACAGATTTTGGTTACAACTGATATTATAGAATTTAAACTATAAGGTAGAAAGCATTCGAAGAAAATCATAATTAAAATATTATGACAGCAAATGCCCAAGATATTTTGCTTAATTATATTTAAATTTCTGGAGAATTCTGGTCATATACATAATCCAAACATTTTAATGATAGTTCCCTAAAGGAAGTAAAGTGCGGGGAGGAACGGGAAGAGGCTGTTGCTGTCGTGATAACACTAAATGTTGATGAGGGGCATGGTGAGGCTTATAGACTTAGAGAAAGTGCAAAGTTTAACTCCTAAAATTTAGTAGTATTGTACACCAATAAAAACTAAATACAAATTATTTTTTATAAATAAAAAATTTTATTTTTATTTTTATAAAATTTTTTATAATAGAAAACAAATTTTGCTATTGAGACATTCAAGTACACTCAAAATATCCAAATATTATCCAGCTGTATAAAGTCAAAAGCGGAGCTGGAGCAATAGCACAGCGGGTAGGGTGTTTGCCTTGCACACAGCCAACCGGGTTCGATCCCGACATCCCATATAGTCCCCGAGCACCGCCAGGAGTAATTCCTGAGTGCAGAGCCAGGAGAAACCCCTGAGCATTGCTGGGTGTGACCCAAAAAGCATAAAAAAAAAAAAAAAGTCAAAAGCGTGTTTTCTACCTCTGCTTCTCAACCATGGGGCCATATGGGCCTGTAGACTCCCCACCCCAGGATATTCCAAGGGTGTCATAGGTGAAAGTCTTATAAATGGCGGGGGGGGGGTGTCAGGGCAGGAGGCTAGGTTGCCAACTGGGAGGACAGCGGAGCTAATGGAAGGAAAGTCAGGAAGGGGTTATGGGGGGGAAAGATCGAAAAGCAGAGTAAATCGTAACTGCATTTTATACCTAGAAATAACCCTCTGTGTATCTTTAGGTCAGAAATTGTAACAGGGGGCCGGAGCGATAGCCCAGCGGGTAGGGGTTTGCCTTGCACTGCCTGGCCGGCCTGTGCCGGACTGGGTTTGGTCCCTGGCATCCCATATGATCCCCAAGCACCGCCAGGAGTCATTCCTGAGTGCAGAGCCAGGAGTAACCCCTGAGCATCGCCGGGTGTGACCCAAAAAAAGAAAAAAAAAAAAAAAGAAAAAAAATTGTAACAGTTGTATTACTCAAACCAACGCTTTGGTTCAGTCATGTTTGCTTTGAGAAACTGATTTCATCACAAGTATGCTCTGGTGTTTGATGGGCTTATATATTCCTAGTTTCTATAACTGTGTACGTGACAAAGGCAACCTCTCCTTTGACTTGAGAAAAACAAAAACTTTTGTTCTGACCTGGAGTTGAATACAAGTCTCAATCCCCTCCTGCCCTCTCCTGCTCTGCCTTTTTCTGTGTGTTCACAGTGTCAGTTGCAAGAACTTAGATGGTCCAGAGGTTTGCCTGCAGTTAGTATCCTTTGACACCTGAGCCTTTAGGGTTGTCAGTTCATTTATAGATCTCGGACTGAATGCTTCTCATGTTCTCACTCAATAATTGTATTTTCCTGGGTGGTATTTTTTTGTTGTTGTTGTTGATCTTTCAGCTTAAATATGGGTTCTGATTTTTTCTATATGAATCACTATGTCAACATAGGTGTGGTTGGTTAGGTAAGCACAGGGAGACAGTAAGCTAAGTATGCACCTATAGAAATGTTCTGTTTTCAATGTGCATAGTAATGACTTGCACATTTGAACATTTTCTTCTGACTTCATTTAATGGTCAGCATTGAGTCTAGAAATAAAAAAAAAACAAGTTCTATAGACAAGGCATGGCTTTCTCTAAGAATTCAACACATTTTTAGTAAAGTCGGCTTTTGAATAACAAAAACAATAGGTGAAATTCTTCTTTTTGGGGGGTTGCCACACCAGCAGTGCTCAGGGCTTCCTTCTGGCTTGAAGCTCAGGAGACTACAGAGATTTTCAGAGATCCAACTATCATCAGTCATGTGCAAGGCGAGGCCCTATCCACTTGTACTATTGCTCAGACCCCTGTATATGAACCTCTTAAAAGAAAATAAAGATACCTAATATTTCTCAAGCAGAATTAGTCACCATAATTTTGCAATACCTTCCAAAGTGTTCTTCTTTGAACTTCCATTTGAAATGAAACCTGTGTTAATTAGCATGTAGTTTCTTGTCTTGAAGATCAGCACATTAAAAAGAAGGTGGAGAAGTTAATTTCAATGTTAATCTTAAGTGTTTGAAATTTCTTTTATCTTTAAAATGCTTTTAAAAATATCCAACCTTCCAGTTCTATAAAAAAAATAGGTATTTATTGAGGAACTTTTCAGCTTGTTTTTGCTTTGTTCTTATTGTTTTCATAGAGATAATAGTTCAGAGGAATAATTGTTTCCAGTGAAAAGAATTTCAAGGCAATGAAAAATATTTTTGAATGAGCTCAATTTACAGCTAAAATGGAAAGCAGTACTCTCTTACTCATTGGTAATATTGAATGGTCATTGTTAACATGTTTGCTGCAAGATCAATGATTTCTGCTGGGTAATAACTTGCACTTTAAAGTGTGTTTAATGTTTACTTATCTGGTTTTAATGTGGTGGAGTCATAATACATAAAAGAAAATATTCACTAGCCCCATCATTTGGACTACACCCATTTAACACAAAAGTTGTAATGTTTTCTAAAATGCTTTCAATTAATTACCAGTTATGCTGAACTTTTCTCAAGTTGCATCCACAGTGAGTCACTTGAATTAAAATATACCGATGTGTACAATAGCACAAAAGAGGGAAACAAAAGGAGTGTCTGCCTTTAAACAGGAGAATTTTCAAAAGCTATGAAGAAATAGCCTTTTGTCATTTTCCTATCCTATTAAAGAGCTGTAAGAAAAATACTGGAGTCTAGTACCATGTGAATAAATATGTCAGCAGGTGTGTGTGTTGTTTTTTTAAATTGAACCTAGTGATCCTCTGATCATGTCTCTGAGAAGGTTTTCTCTCCCATATATTTTACAGTAACTTTTCTTAATGATTTAACTTACCATTCTGGAAATTTCTTGATATCCTTATTAATTTTTGTTCTGAAAACAACTTTTTATGAAAGTAACTTGGAAAATAATTTTTTGGTCATTGGAAAATATTTGTTTTATAATTTCTGCTACTTATATGCTAACTTTTTGCTAGTCACCATGACATAAATGTTAGGTTTTATTATAGTCAGAATTATTTTCTTATAAGAATATCCTATATTAATTTTATTATACAATTACTAATCAAGTATGCCCCGTATTTGGGACTTGTTTATGAACTGTGTTAGATAGAGATAGAAAAGGGTATTGGCTTCAAGAAGTGGAGAGAATGGTGTTAACATATATTAACACAGTATGCTGAAAACTAAGATGTACAGGGCACCAAAACAAAAGCCAAGTAGGGCTAGTAAGAAGGCTCAAAGGTCTGGAACACATGCCTGGCAGTGGTGACCTAAGTTTGATCTCCAGCATTGCATTGTCCCCAAGTACGACTCGGTAGGGCCGTGGTGACCTCTAAGTACCACTGGGATGACCATGGTAGCCCCTCACATCCCTGGAACATTGAATGTTGAATCTTCCAGTCTGCACAGTGGAACAGAGAATTACTGGAAGTGGCTCTGGGATTCCCATTGCATTGCTTGGAAGGCACATTACATACACCTGAAATTATAGCCAGGTAAACCTTCAACAAGTTATAAAGGCATTTTATTTTATTTTTTATTTTATTTTATTTTATTATTTGCTTTTGGGGTCACACCCGGGGATGCTCAGGGGTTACTCTTGGCTCTTCGCTCAGGAATTACTCCTGGAGGTGCTTAGGGGGACCATATGGGATACCGGGGATCCCACCTGGGCTGGCTGCGTGCAAAAGGCAAACTCCCTACTCACTGTGCTTTGCCTCCTCCCCTATAAAGGCGTTTTTAAACAAAACTATCAAACTGTTGATGCCTCCTTTTTCAAAGGCATCACCACTGTGAGATGTTTTTACCAGTTTCACTTTTTATCTTTTCTCAGTGCCTCAGAGTTAGAGTCTAAGAGGGGTTCTTCACTCAGGAATCACTTCTGGAGGCTTCAGAGACCATATGGGATACTGGGGAATGAACCCATGATGGCCTCATGCATGAAAAATGCTCTGCCCACTGTACTATTGCTCTGGCCTCCAAAATTACTCTCCTTTTTAAAATCCCTGCTATGCACAAAACATGGATCAGGAGGTCTTGTCAGTGGGTAGAACCTACTGCAAATGTGTGGGAGTCAGAGATTAGGTAATTCAGAAGAAAGGAACAGTGTACTAATAATTATTGTAAATCATAATACCAGTGTAGAACTGAACATTGGAAGTAGGCAAAAGGATATAACCTATAAATGTTATAACCTATAAATGTATGTATTGCAAGCCACAATATGTAAGAGAGAAGGAAGAGAGAGACAGAGAGAGACAGACAGAGAGAGAGAGAAGTAAAAATTGCCTGCCATAGACGCAGGCTGGGGGGGGGAGGGAACCAGCCTGATGGTGGGAAATGGGCACTGGTGGAGGAATGGATGCTGGAACACTGTATGTCTGAAACTCAAATATGAACACTTTTGTAACTGTATATCTCACGGTGGTATAATAAAAAAAAATCCCTGCTGTGATACATATTTTTCTTTTGCTTCTTTTACTGTGCAAACAACAATGCTAGGAGATAGGTACTGTTACTATCCCTATTTCACATACAAGAAAACATGAGCATTAGAAAATGTAATGCATTTTTATAGTTAGGAGAGCTGGGCTTCCAACTTCCAACCTAAGCTATCTGATTTCAGCAACTGTTCTATTCTGCATCTCAAGGGAAGGATTGTCAGGATGGAGTGGGAGCACTTTGCAAAATACATGATATTAAGCAAATGATGATTTTAGCATGTGTAAGGACCAAATTTAATGTGAATTACTATGTAACTTTACATATGTTAATGAATTGACTCCTCATGCTATTGTAATCTCCACTGAAGATAAAGCACTCCAGGCAACAAAGACTTAGCGTACAGTAGCAGTAAATGATAGAGCCTAAGTTCAAGCTTGGCAGCCTGCAGCCCTTGTCTAACCACAGTGCTCTGCCACTGCTCAGGCATCCGTTCTGCAAATTTTAGTTCCTGTGTGATCTAAACCGGTGGGTTTTATCATGTAAATTTTCCCTGATATATTTTATATGGCTGGAAACTATGTATCAAAGTGGTTTTCTTCCATTCAGCACCCAAAGAAAGTTCCACAAAGCAAAAAATGGCGCTGTCATGCCAGCAAAGGCTAGCACTTCGAGGTAACCTTCTTACTCCTCCATGGGTATGTGTTGAAAAGAGATAGAATCACACACACTAAGAGTACTTGCACCTGTTTTGTAGTAAGTAAAGGAAGTCAGTGAAAAATTTAATTGTGATTTGCAATGGAATGTCTAGTTCTGACCATTAACTCATTTTTGGGGGCCTGGGTGCCCCACTGATGATGCTAAGCCAGACTGGTCAGTGGTTCAGTGCAAAGGCTCAAGGATGCGTTGCAGCTTGGATTCTGTGGTTAGAGGATGGGATTGCCCGGGCCATCTCAGCACAGTGATGCTTGGAGACCACTTGGTGCCAGGAATCAAACCCTGATGGGAAGCATACTAGTCACCAAGCTCTAACCATTATACTATTTTCCTGTCCCTGATTCATACTTCTTTATTTTGCCATTGTTGGTTTGTTTTGGCTTTAGTTGTTTGTGCCACCCCAGTGGTGTTCAGGGATCTGCACTAAGGGCTTACTCCTGGGACCATATGGGGTGGTAGAACTTCGAACCTAGCTAGAGAAAGGCAAGCACCCTATCTGCTGTACTATTGCCCAAGCCCCTGTACTTTTTTTTCTTTTTGAGGGGTGTGGGTGGTGACAACCCCTAGCTGTGCTCAGGACTTACTCCTGTCTCTGTGCTCAGGGATTACTTTTGGCAGAGCTCAGGAGACCTTATGTGGTGCTGGAGATAGAACTTGGGTGGGCTACACAAAGTCAAGTCCCTTACTCCCTGTCCTAGTACCACTCTGGCTCTGGGATGCATTTCTTAATAGAATTAAGAAGATAGAGGCCCCAAACACATTGACTTTGGTGAAGTTAGATGGGAAAATTGACTAATGTAATCTTACTGGTTTGGGTTTAGTTAGTGTTATTGTTTTCACTTCATTTCCTTTTGTAAAAGGTAGTTTGACCTTTATAGAACATGGGAAATATAAAAGAACTGGAAAAAATTGCTTCCAGAGTTTCTTTCCTATCCCTCCAGAACCATCCTTCCTAAGGATCCCCGTCCTAGCATTTTTCAGCTGAATTCAGATGAATGGGCCATGTCTTCTAATAGCAAAAATACGAAATGAACCCCAACTTGAGAACTTGCAGGATAATGTGATTCCTAGCAGCTATATTCTTGGCATAAGATGTCATGTTTACTTAATAGCTTACTACATGCTTAATATGTGAAGTTCTTTTTTCATGGCTATATGTTTCTGTTGGACCATATGTGTTAAAAAATAATATAAGGTCAAATTCCATAGGGAAAGCATAGTTCTGATTGAATTTCCAGTCCCAAACTCTGGACCAAAGCCAGTAGGATCTGGGAATGTGTCAGGGCTAGTATGCCTTACACCGTTGTACTCAAAAGTCACCATTTAGGTTGATTAACTAGTCATGAGATTGTTTTGGAAAGCTATTTCAGCTAGACTAATTAGCAAGCAGTTAGATGTGACTGAAAAGTGAGTAAAATATATGTTACCTCTCCAGGTAGAAACTAAATGAATGCACTGAGGGAAAGATCTAAATAAGTTAAGATGTATAATAGAACCATGGGGAGAAAAGCTAGTAACTGTGTGATTTCAAAAATAGAAGGAACCTCAGAAGTATCTTCAATGACTTGATTCCATTAGAGAAGGGGGGGGAAGATTTTAAAAAAATGAGACAACACATATTAAAAACTTTTATGATTATAATTTATAAATTTATTTCATATTAAAAACTTTTTGCATGACAAGAGAAACTTGGGCTAAAATTTAAAAAATTCCCTACTGAGTGGCACAAAATATTATATGTACATAATGTAAAGGGCTAATAGCCAAGATATATAAAGCACTAGCAAAGCTGAACAGCAACAAAATCAATAAGTCCTTAATAAAAATGAGGAGAGGAGATGAATTGAGATTTCCCCAAAGAAGACATATGGACAGCCAGTCAGCAATGAAAAAGCACTCACTGTTCGTTATTATCAGGAAAATGTGTATCATAATGACAATGAAATGATCATTTCATACCAGTGAGAATGGCATTGTGTAAAAGACTAGAAACAACCAATATTGACAGCGGAAAAGAAACCCTCCTTCACTGTTGGTGGGAATGTTGTCTGATTCAGACTATATGGAAAATAGTATGGAGGCATCTCAAAAAGTAAAAATAGAGCTTCCATGTGACCCAGTGATTCTACTTCTTGGCATCTACTTGGATGCCAAACACAAAAATATTCATTCAAAAAATATATTCACATTTATATTCATTACAGCACTAAGTACAATGACCAGGATATGGAAATAACCCAAATGTCCAAAGATAAATGTAGTGTATAAACACAAAAGAAAAGGTGAAATATTGAAGTTTGTCACAACTTGGATGGAATTGAAGGGCATCCTGTTAAGTGAAATAAAAACAAGAAGAATAAAAATCGGATGACCTCACTCATCTGTGCTATATAGAAATGAAACAAGGGAATAGACAGTATTGAAATATGATAAACCTTTATGTTACTCTGTATTACTACAAAATGGCTATCACCAAGCAGGGCAGTGGAGAAGTATTGGGGAAGAGATAGGCTGTCACTTGCCACTTGTTACTTGTTTTCCCATTGTTCATCGATTTACTTCAGCGGGCACCAGTAACATCTCCATTCATTGGGAATGAGGTCCATTATTGTTATGTTTTTGGCATATCGAATACACCATGGGTAGCTTGCCAGGCTCTGCCATGACTCTGGGTTCATCCCAGGAGGCCCAGTCTTTTTCTTTGGCAGACCATCAACCATCCAGGGCCCACGGGGCAGAGCCCTGGGTGTAGACAAGCCCGTCTCTTGTCTGCCACCTGCCGATGCAGCTGGGCACTGCAGCCACACCTGAAACACCTCGAGGGGCAGTGGAAAAATAGAGCCTTTGTATCAAGTGCCATTTTTGTCACAAGAGTTCTAGTGTGTGCATAAGTATGTGTGTATATATACACACATACATACATATTACACACATATGCACTTTCATTATATATTTTTGTTAGTTGGTTTTCAAGTACAGCAAGAGACCAATACCACATTGTAGTTAATCAAATAAAAGAGAACAGAAGGCCAAGCAGTTTCCAACTGGTTATTTTATCAGATTTTTTGAACATTAAATTTTTCCTCGTTTGCAATCCAAAAGTTACCTGAAGTTTGCTGTTTGTGTGTGTATTTACTTTTATTGTATATTGTTTCCTGGAAGTGACATAATGATAGAAGCAGAGCATCTTGGGTACTGCAGTGGTGGAAAGCTGCAGTAACTTGCATATCGCACTTGTAAATATAAACCATGCTATAACCATAGTACCTGAGCTATAATAAAATAAAAACATTTATATCCCTGAAAAGTAGAAATTAAAGCTCTAAAATTTGATTTAAATTAGTTTGAATCTAAGTTGTATTATAGGTAATGTTTTCAAGTTCATTTTGATTTCTGATTAAGATATGATATGTGTTATTTCAAAAGCTATATCATGTTCTCACAAACCGTCTACATTTTAGCACTGAGAGGATCAGGTTCTTATGGTGACCCTTTATTGACGTTAGCAATGCTATTACACAAAACAACCTGCTCAAGCCTATTCCTCCTTATAATGGATTGGGATGTGAGTGTTTCTATGACTGTGAGAGACTTCTCTTATGTGACTTAAGCAATTAAGACTAACCAATGCTTGGTCATGCTTCATTTTTGTCTTCTGGATTTTGGATTTATTTCCACTCTGGATCACTTTGCTTCAATCTTCCGCCTGGAGTGACTTTCTTGCCTTTTTAAGCTTAGTGTAATTCTAATGATCTGTCAAGAAATCGTTAATTGTTACCTCCTACAAAAACTTTTCTTCATTCCCCACCCTTTATTCTTCCCAAATGGAATTATTTCTTTTACTCTGGTTCTATGTGGTCACATTATATCACTGATGAACGTATTTGTCTTTCTCCTATTGTAAGCTGCTTGAGGACAGTTGTGTTATTCATCCCAGAACACCTCTGTTATTCATGCTTAAAAATTAACATAAACTTTTTCACATGGTTGACAATAATGTTTCTTGAAGCCAAAAGATCTGTGTGTGCAATGATAGTGTTGTAATGTGTGTACTATTGTAGTGTGTGTAATGATAGATACCACTATGATAGTGAAATGACAGACCTATAGCTGTCTGCCCTATCTTTCCCTCCATGTCCCCATTCCCTATTCTCCCCACCTTGGTAACTCAGTTCTTTTGTCAGGGTGTAATGGTTTGTCTTTATTTGCCATTGCCTATTCCCGTTCTTTGTTTCTTTATATTCCATATATACATAAGATGATCTGGCATTTGTCCTTCTCTCTCTGATTTTGTATAACATAATCCTCTGGTTCCATTCAAATTGTAGCAAAAGGTAGGATTTAATCTTTTATTATAACTGAGTAGTACTCTATTTTATACGCACACACAATTTATCTACATATCTGTCATTGGATATCTAGGTTGTTTCCGAAGATTGGCTGTTGTCAATAGTATTGCAATGAGTGGAAATGTGCATAAATATTTTTGAATTGTTACTGTCTTCTTGGGGCTAGATGCCAAGGAGTAGAATTGCTGGGTCATATGGTAGTGGTATCTTCCTAGTGCTCTATGCCAGTTTAACTTAAACTCAAGCTATAATCCTTTCATGGTGCCATATAGGGAAATGCTGGTAGTGTCTGTGCTGAAACTTGCTGAACTTAAATAGAAGATGAACCCTTTGTGATGTATTAACAAGATGAACAGAGAGACTGATTTTTGTAAAAGTTGGATCTGTTAGGTTCTTTAGAATTGATTTAGGGAACCAAATTCTGCGGCATTCCAGACGTGAGCACGTTCACGTTTTCGTAGCTTAATGGTAAATCATCTTTCACTTAGAAGATTTGAAGACAGGCTAAAGAACTAAATCTTTTCAGTCCCCTGACTAACTAGGAAAAGCCTCTAGAAGAGCCTTATGATTCCCCCCAATGGATTAGAACGGTTTGATAATGTCCACACAGGGCAAATATCATCACAAGGCAAAGAATATTTTCCTTCAAGAGTTAAATGTGAAAGTAGGTGTCTTTATAGGGCATTTGGAAGACATTTGAAAGCCGTCTAGCCCAAGCAGGCCAAACCACTCAACTGAAATGGGCAGCAAATCAAAACCAGAGTGGTAGGCTTGTTGTTCCCCCTATTTGTTTTGCTTCATTCTGCTTGATTATTTTGGCATCGGGTGGCTGAAACAGCAGTGCTCTGAAGTTCTGTAAATTTAAGCCTTTAATTAGGTAAAAGACTCTTTTGTAGCACTTGTGGAGTGCTCATTTCGTGCCGGGAATGCTTTGGTGTGTTTGCAGAGGCGTGGTGTGCCGCCTCCCCCGCCACAGCCCTGCAGCCCGCGTGGATCTTGCCCCAGTTTCCTCCACGTAGGTTCTGTAGAGATCCGGTGTGTGCGTGAACGTTGCTGCGATTCTTCTCCACGAATTTCTTGGCTCCGTGAAAGAACAATGGAAGTCCGCTTCCAGTGAGCCCTGTTGAAAGATTTTCTGTTCAAAATTATTTCAAAATTGAAAAAAAAAGTTTTTAATTAGCACTGCCTGTAAATGGTAGCTTGTTTTTTTTCTCACAAGAGAATAGTTTCTACTATACTTTGCAGTAATACATTCTCACAGGTTTAGTTGATTTGTTCATGTTTTTATACTGTAGGCTTAGCTAGAAGAAAAGGAGCTTCTGAGAAATGAATGGCAGCAAACGGATGGTCCAAGACGATTGGCTGTTTTTTGTTTGTTTTTTTGTTTTTAAGAAAATAAATTGGTAGCGTGGGAGGCGGGCCAGAGCCATGGCGCAGCGGGAGGCACTTGACTTGTATGTAGCAGGCCTACATACTCCCCATAGGGGGTCCCCTGAGCCCTGCCGGGAGTGACCCCTAAGTACAGAGCCAGGAGTGAGCCCTGAGCACGGCTGGGTTTGACCTCCCCAAAAATATTGTAGCCATTAAATTGCTATTTTTAATTTGAGTAAAGGCTTTTTTAACAATACTTAAATATTTGGGGAGTTAGTGTCTATGTTATAAAGAATTGATTTAAATGGGCAAAGGGCCACCAGGGAAAATTTTGATCCAAGTCAAATCCAGTGTATATATGTGTAAACATAAATCAATTTCAGTGTTATTTTGTGCAGTTAGAGAACATTTCTAAATCCTTCTGAAACAGGAAATCTATTGCTTATGAATCAGGAACCATGTTAGAAAAGAGTATGTTTCTATTAGAATTCAGCCTGGTTTTTTTTTTTTTTTAGAAAACATGGAACACAGCATTTCCTGAAACATAACTTTATAGAAAGAGCAGTCATCTTTACACATGAACGCTCAAATGTGTATCTCTGTGTTCAAATGGTAATAATTTCTGTAGATAAGAAGTCGCCAGCCACCAGCCGGCTTGTCACAATTTCTCTCTGTGGAGACAGGAGCTTGAACTGACTGGGGTCGCGAGTCTTATTTTTGTCAGCATTTCATTTCCGGCCGTGCAGATTTACCCTGCTTGAGGGGATTAATGTGATTAAGTGACAAAATGACAGACAGAACTGTCCACTGCTCTCTTCTTCCCTCTCTGGTCAACTAATCACCTTTGGATTGCAGGCTCTGTGTCCTCACGCCAGGAAAGCCTCCTTCATCAGTCTAAACATTTGGTCTGCAGATCACTCTGCTGTTGGAGAGGAAGGCAAGATCAAAGCTACAGTTTGGAATTGAAGGCATTTTCTCCTCCTGAGTGAGGAAGGCATTTTCAGCCTCTCTCCCCACGAGGGGCTCACAGCCCAGCCCTGTCCTGGGCTTCAGATTCAGAGGGAGTAGCTCCACTGTTGGCCAAGATGTAAAGCAACCAGAGAGGTCAGTGGTCAAGATCAACTCTCTTCTAAGAGGCTTGTTAGAATCCAGAATCACTATCTTAGAAGTGAAATGATCCCACAATAACATCTAAAGTCATTCTGACATCATGGCCATCTTTTTAAAACTTTATTTAAACACAGTGATTTACAAAGTACAAAGTTACTCGCAATGTAGTTGTTAGAAAGAGATATCATTCAACACCAATCCCACCATAGTGTGCTCCCACCACCACAGACCCTCGTTTCCTACCCACCCCATCGTCATGTCTGCTCCCTAGCCGGCACTAATTATATTGACCATTACAGCCCATATATGGGATGGCATTGATAAAGCCATGACTTTTTTCTGGATTGTTATGTGCAAGTCTGGCCAGTTTCTGTTCTTGCATTCACTTTCTGAATTTCTAGAATGGTGGTGGGTTTCTACAAGTCAACCCCAAACCCACCATCACTGTACCTATGGGAACCATTTATTTCAAATTTTTTCTGCACCTCTGTTTAAGCCTGTGCTGAGCATATACTATATTTCTATGTTGCTTGTTGATGCTAATTCTCTAAATATGGTTAACTAATATATTCTTAGACTAAAGTCAATGGAGATTATTAAACAGAGGTTGTCCCATTTGGGCCCACTATATAAGAAATTATTGATATGTTCATACAGACCAGACATCATCACCACACCCTTGTGAGTGTATGCCCCTAATTAATTCTATAAAATGTGATGGGTTACCTGGTACATCAGTATACCCACAATCACAGTCTTTTCAAGATCTGGACTCCACCATGGCCATTTGTTCTTGACACACAACTTGAGGGATTCAAGGTAATTATAGCTCTCTCTCTCTCTCTCTCTCTCTCTCTCTCATTACCCCCCTGTAGGTACTATAATCCTCATGGAGTCATGGTGATAATGACTGGCATTTACCTAATACAGTCTTAGGGAAGATACCAAGTCCCTTGAGGTTGAGCTAGAATTGTTTCTTAGACCGTTCTGGGAGGGAAAATGAAGCACTTGGGTGAGAGCTGGTTGCTCCCATTCCCTTCCTGACTGATAGGTAGAGACCCTTGATCTCCCAATTGCTCACCCACTCTTCTCTCCACATGTTGCCATCCCTCTTTATTCTTCAAAGTTTTTGGGAACAATCGACTTTTATATTTCACTCCAAGTGGAAGGATAAGGAATAAAAGAATAGTAGTTTGTCTCAGATTTCCCCCCAACAGAGATCAGTAAGAGCCCTCTCCACCCACCCAGGGTGCTGATGCCCTGGGTGCTGATGCCTCTACCCCAAGATAAGGTAAATAAGAGGAGGGCCTGTTGAATGTGGGCAGGGCAAGGAAGATGGCGGTAGAGTGTGGGCAGGGCCAGGGAGTTAACCTAGTGCACATGCAAGATGTGCCAGGCCTGGATGGGCTCATGGTGGGCATGCCCCTCCTGGATGGACAAGTCAAGGGAGATGACCCTGTGTATGTGGGGATGTGCCCTGCCTACTTGCTAATGTAACCGCACATCTATAGGCTAAGGAGCAATATACCTTGAGTGGATAGGCTAGAGGTAAGATATTACAAACTAATTGGATATGTATTGTGCGGGCCTTGTTGTGATGGACAGGAGAAGCCTTCCTAAGGGGCCTTTTGAGGAGGCTCAAGGTCCCTCCTGCCAGCTCGGATCTGCGGAGTCTGTGTGGGACCCTGGCTAGCCAGCACAATGAACTGTGCTTTGTTTTTTTTTAAAATTTTTTATTTTTACAATTACAAAGATATACAATTAAAAAGTTCATATTTGGGTTTTGGTCATACAGTGTTCCAGCACCCATCCACCCACCAGTGCCCATCTCTCACCACCAACGTCCCCGGTTCCCTCCCCCCTCCCCCTCCCCAAGCCCTCCTCCATGGCAGGTTCTTTATTTCTTTCCCTTTTCTCTCTCTCTCTTTTCCTTCCCTTCCAGACTATGGGTTACAGAACATACATTGAAGGGTTGTCAGGTGTATCTTTTGCCTCCATTTAATGCTCATGAACTGTGCTTTGTTCATTGCATTCCTGTGTGATTCTCTGTCTCTCGGAAGGGATAACATTCCTGGACAGTAACACAAGCAATGTAAATAACAAAATTGCCTTGTACGTAACTTACCGTGTGCAGAGGTTAGGGTACATGCAAGACACACCCCTCACCCCAGGTGATCCCGGGAACCACATGCCACCCACGTGCTTTGGCCCCAAAGCACTACCAAGGTGACCATTCCTAGCACTATAGGGCCAGAGTATCATCCCAGCCTCAGGAGCTAGCACCGAACTGGACTGATTGGTCTTTATTGCTGGGAGTTATCCCTGGGCCCCTGAGCACCTCTTGGAGGCAGCCCCCAAAAAAATATTATGATGCAACGATCTAGGTTGTGAAGCCTAGCATACATTGTAGGGACTGAGCAGAGAGTGTGCAAGTGTGCAGGCAGCTTATTGTCAATGGTAATCGGAAGCTGAGATGCTATAAACCCCCCTTACCCTGGGGCTCCGGTGTCTGCTGTTTAAAACTCTCAAACTCTCATTAAAGTCTTTTGTTACAAACCATATAGTCACAGGTGACTATATGGTTTTGATATATATATATATACATATATATGTATGTATATGTATGTATATATATGATATATACATACATATACATATATATGTACAATTAATATATATAGAGAGAGAGAGAGAGAGAGAGAGAGAGAGAGCTCTGACTATATGGCCAGAGCTGATTCTAGTATTCTATGGAATTTCTTATACAAAATGTATCATGCCTTTGGACCTTAGGTGTACAACCTAGCACTATCTCACCCAGTTCTTCGCTTCATACCGACCCAGATTTGACTGCCATTTTCAAAAGCACAGGCCACTAGAGAGAATATTTGACTTGCCTCACAATTAGTGTGAAGATATTATTGACAAAGGACCTGGCCAGCCATATTTTTTTATTTGTTTTCCCCTTCCCTTACCTCTGCTTCTGTTGTGTTGACCAGGAGTCACTTGTGTTCTTGATCACCTTGATCTTCAGAGGTTACATGCTGGAGCTAGGCGTATCTTTATAAACAGGTGTCTGTCAATAGAAATGTCACTATAGAAGAGATCCCCAAATATTAAATGTAACCCAGGAGAAATCATTCCTAGCACCATAGCTTGTGGCTTTTGAGAAAATCTCATAAAAACTGTTGGTCACTAGGCAGCTAGTCTTGGGGCCTGGAAGCTTTTTCCACCATCAGGCCCTAAGGGCAGGTCCCAGAAGTGGGATGTTTTCAAGGTAATAAAACTTTCTAAAGCCCAAATGGTTACATCCGTAGAGAACAACACCTGTGTTTACAGGATAAGATGTGCCTGGCCTTCTGAATATGTTATTGCAATGGCTCAGGATGCTATTTTTGCTTTGTATCCCCTCTACCCAGAAATGTATAAAAGGCCTAAGCTATGCTCATGCTCTCCAGAAGTACCTGCTGTGTAGGTGTCCGTCCATCCATCTGCCTACCCTCCCTTCCTCCCTCCTCCCTCCCTCCCTCCCTCCTTCCTCTCCCTCCCTCCCTCCTCTCCTCCTTCCTTCCTTCCTTCCCCTCCTCCCTCCCCCTCCTCCCTGCAGCAAGGCAGAGTTTCTCCCAAATCCATCCCCTCTCCTTTTAGCAGGGATGAAGTCCAGCAAGATCTAGGTCTCCTTCATTTGTGCCGGGCTGCTGGCCAGGGCCCCTGATAAAAACCACCACTTTAAGAATGATTATAGGAACTGGGGAGATAGTCAAAGGATGGATCACATGATTTGCATGCAGGAACCCCAGTTTGGTCCCCAGCACCATCCTGGTTCCCTGAGTGAGAGACCCTCCCAAGCACCAAGCCAGGAGCAGCCCCTCCCCAAGTACAACTGAGTCTGACCCAGCAGAAAAACAAAGATTATACTGTTTAAAAATCATCTGTGACTGTGAGACAATCAGGGAAAATGTGCATCCTCAGCTCAGTGGCTTGGCAGAATCAAAGGTCTTCTGGATTCAAGACTGTGGGGAAGTAAATTGGACTCCCCCAATGGTGACTAAAATCTGCTGCTTTTACTCACCATTTCAGCATCTGGGTAGAGGACACATGCAGAAAAGGGAGATATTTCTATGATCATTTTTACATTTGTTAACATGAGCCATCTTAGAGGGAGCACTTCTCCCTGGAGACAGGAGCCGGGAGGAATCATCCCTTTCTGGAGAGATGAAAGCTACACTGGCAGTCCGCGATTGATTGTAACGATGCTTCCAACTCCTAGCTCCAGTGGCTTTAAATTGTGAAAACTAAATTCTCCTTGTAATTGTGCCCCAGAAAAGCCTTGGGGAGGGAAGGGGTAAAATGGGGCAAGCCTCAAAAAACCACAAGTGATCAGACTGCAAAACATGATACATATGCCAGAAAATAGCACCAGGGCACCAGGCAGCTGGAAGTAAAGAAGTTGTGTCAGGAGAGGAAGAAATACACGTTCTGCCTATACGCCCGCCTGCAGGGCCCTGCCACCCAGCCATTCTAGTGTCTGTGGGAATGATTTCCGGACTTTGTAGCTGGCCCAAGGGCAGTGGATGTTTTTCTGAGCGCCACCTCCTGCCACTGAGGTTATGCGCGTTCTCAACAGCAGAGGTCCTCAGCCCCTTAGCACTTCCACACAGCGCGAAGGAAGTTGCCTACTCGCCTGTTAGCTGGCATTTATGTTGCACGTGGAACTTCAGTCGTTTTATCACTACAATGGTCTATTTCTCTGCCATTAGTAAAAGAGAAAAATGAGACTTGGGTGTGGAGAGGGTGGCTGGGGGTTGGTTCTGATTTTCTAAAGGTCTGACAATTTACAGATCATCTGTTGTGTTTGAAATCTTGAATCCAAAAAATACTGGGGGTGGGGATGGACATGGTGGGTTGTCTGAAGGGTTTTCATTGAGAATTATTTGCTGTAACCACAATTCATTAAGAACATTCCCAGGGGCCAGAGCGACAGTACAGTGGGCAGGGCGCTTGCCTTGCACGTGGCTGACCGTGGTTGGATCCACCGCATCCCATATGGTCTCCCCAATCCCACCACAGTCAAAGAATAACCTCTGTGCACCGCCGGTTGTGGCCCCCAAAAGGTAAAAAAGCTCATCCCCACTTTACCAGTTCTTTCAAGAAGATCTGACTTTGTCCTTAACTCCTGGTCCCTATCTTACCCATTCGCTCTCTTGTGTATTGCTTATGAGTACTAACCCCCAAGAAACTGCTCTAGGTCCTTGCTGTAACCATTCTCTCTTTCCCATTTCTGCTTCCTTCCTAACCATTCTGATACTTCCTTTCTAAAATGCTGTTTCCCTCAGTACCTTTATTAATTTATTTCTACAATAAAGCACACATTTTCTGATCACAGCTTGCACAACTCTTCTCCCTGACTTCTGCTCCAACTTTTTTACATGTTTCTCTATTCACAGAGTCTTGAAATCTGTGAATTTCAAGAACATTCACAGAGTCTTGAAATTTTCAAAGCATCGAGCAGTACTCCAGTCTTATAGTGAACTCCTTGGAGTTCTTTGAGTTCATCATCAACTCTCTCATTTGTATCACTTGTATCACTTGTCTTCCCATTGTTCATCGATTTGCTCAAGCGGGCACCAGTAACATCGCCATACGTCCTGTCACATGCTAGTGTAGCCCAAGGGCATCTGCTCGCTCCAGGAACATAAAGAGATTCAAGCCATTCCATCAGGTCATGGGAATGAGGTCTATAATTGTTACTGGTATTTGGCATATCAAATAGCGACACGGGTAGCTTGCCAGGCTCTGCTGTGCAGGTGGGATAGTCTTGAAGTCACAGGGACAGGGATCCACAAAGCACAGGGATCCACCCAGCAAGAAAAGGAAAATGGAAAATTGCCTCCACAACCGGAAGCTATCCAGTAAGACCACTGGAGTCATCGAACAACCATCTCAACATTTCTGTATTTGACTGCAATTGTTCTCTTTAACAGTCCTGTTGTTTCTTCTGCTACTCCTTGCTTACCTGAAAAAACACTTCGCCTTTCCTTCAGATTTAGACCAACACTCTTCTGCTTTAAAGATTTCTTGAACCTGAAAAAATTCATAAATCTCTCATGGTACTAATACCCCACTGTTTGCATCTTTCCAATGACACATTCCTCATAATGTATTCTCCATTTCCCTGTAGAATAATGGTTCTCAGGGGAGGTGGTATAATCTTCCTCCCTCCCCTGGGACTATTGGCAATATTTGGGTACTTTAAAAATATCACACAAGCAGGGGAATGCTACTTGAGACTAGTAGGCAGGAGTAAGAGATGCTATAAAGTCCTCAGGATCCAGGTCTCCCAGAGCAAGATATTATCCACTCAAAAATGAAAAGAGCATCAAGTTTAAGGAAATATGCCACACTGTAAGCTTGTCTCTAATTTTTTTAAAGTTTGAGATGCTCAGGACCTAGAGCAATGTCAGGCAAAAAATATGCATAAGTAAAATAGTGAAATTTATAAGGTTATCTAAAAAACACACACATATCCCCAAATAGAAAAATAATATACTCTGAGGGAAAAATAGACCAAATTCAAGCACATTCAGAGCTATAAAATCTATGCTTTAAAACTTTCCTTAATGATACATTGAAAGGTGGGAGTGCCATTGTGAAGGGGACTGACGGACAGCTAATAAACGTGTGAAAAACTTCCTCATCGCTTAGTATCAGGGAAACACAAATCAAAATGACAATGAGCTGTCATCTCATGCCAGTGAGAATGACGTATGTCATAAAGACTGGGCACAGCTAACGTTGGCAGAGATGTAATGAAAAGAAACTCATTTACTGTTAGTGGGAATGTCATCTGGCCCAGCCTCTATAGAAAACAATATAGAAATTTCTTTTTAAAAAGAATAGAAATGGAGCTCCCATTTGACCTAGCAATCCCACTTGTTGCTACTTAAAACAGAGTCATTAATTTAAAAAGACACATACCCACCTATGTTCATTGAAGCACTTAGTCAAATAGCCAGGATATGAAAATAATCCAGATGTCCAAGACAGAAGAATGTACAAATACTGGATGATTTCGCGCATCTGCGGCATGTAGAGAAATAAGTCAAAGGTATAGACATAACCAATTGATAGTAAATCCTGGGCACTGGATTACAGACCTGACAATACCAGATTGGTGGAGGTGTGAAGAGAATGATGAGGTGGATGGGAAGTTTACAAGACAGCAGTGGAGAATCCTGGGTACTTTTGGTGATGGTAAGGTGAGGTGACTGTAGTGTCACCTGTCAATCAAACAGTACGGTGTAGGGGAGAATGAAGATCATAGCAGCGGTCACATAAGGACAGTATAGAGGCTTCCAGCATAGTGGCAGTGGCCATAACCACATCACTAAACTATAATTTAAAATTTTTAAAAAATTAACTGTGACATGGGGCTGTGGAAATGGATCAGGCGATAGAAAAGAATTGAATCCTGGCTCCACAAACGCCCCAAGCTCCAATGGGAGTGACCCACAACACAGCTGACTGTCACCCTGTACAAAAGGCTTTTTTTCCAGTGTGATCAATCATGTGTCTTGCAAGTTCTTCCCAAAAGACATACATGGAGTAAAATATGGATTGACAGGAAGAAAAAACCTAATTTGCTCAGAAATTTTAAAGAATCCTGCTTGGGGAGATAACTTAAAGAGTTGATATGCATCTTTGTATGTGGGAACCCCAGATTGGATCCCCATCACCGTAGGGTCCCCCAGTCTCCACCCAAAAATTTAGAGATTTTGAAACTTTACACAGAGAAGAAAGGAAATAATCAAAGAAATAATGGAGTAAAGTTTCTTAGATCTAAGGAAAAGAGATACCATTTTGAAGAAATCCATATCAGAATACCACAGATAAAGGAAAAGGAAAAATTGAGACTATGAAGGGTAAAGAGAAGAAATAAATGATCTACAAAGGAATAGACAGTAGCTTGGCATATGTTTCATTACTAAGGTCAAATGCCAATGCCAAAGACAATGAAATAATATTTCAGAATAATGAGGGAAAACTCTTTTAAATATAAAATTTTATTCTCAGCCAGATTAACATTGACATCGAGAGGATGCAAAATGGACATTTTCAGACACTATAAGATCTGTAAGTTCTTACAGATACCATAAACCTTTTCTTTAGAGTCACTACATTATATAACTCAGCCTCTTCCCTACACAGAGGAGTTCATCAGTATATGAGAGACATAAGAAACTGATGGCAGCAAAACGTAAAGAGCATCTAATAAAATGGAACAGGGGGCTAACAATAGTCGAGGGTACTAATGCCAACCTAGAACTGAGCATTAAATAGAGGCAAAAGTATACAAATGACAACCTTTTTAATGTATGTTCTGTAATCCATAGTCTGGAAGGGAAGGAAAAGAGAAAGAGAGAGAAAGGGAAAGAAATAAAGAACCTGCCATGGAGCAGGGCTGGGGAAGGGGGAGGGAACCGGGATGTTGGTGGTGGGAGATGGGGCACTGGTGGAGGGACGGGTGCTGAAACACTGTATGACCAAACCCAAACATGAACTTTTAATTGTAATCTTTTTATTTGTATATCTCACGGTGGTATAATAAAATACTTAAAAAAAAAAGAGCATCTAATAATGTTTATCAATAATGAAACCTGGAGCTAAAATAACAGATAATTTAAGGATGAGCAATAGTAGAAATATGAAAGTAGAGGGAAATGAATGAATGCTTGCGAAGATTTTTATGTTACCATGTGAAAAAAGGTGTAAACTTTTGTAAACTAACTGATAGTGTAAACTAAAAATTTTCCTAGCTAAACAAAAAGCCTAAAAAATTAACATCTGTGTTGGGGCTAGAGTGATAATATAGGGGAAGGGACATGCCTTGAATGTGATTATCAGACCAATTTGGTCAACTATTATCATGTGAGGATTTTTTAATGGAAAACAACAAAAGGGACAATATTCCTGAAATGCAAACTTGAATAGTACTGTAATTCACAGTGACCAAATATACATATATATTTTATATATGTTACTGGTGAGAGCCAGCACCGTGTTGGGTTTTGTTATGCCAGATACCAGTAACAATTATAGACCTCATTCCCATGACATGATGGAATGGTTTGAGGCTCTTTATGTTCCTGGAGCAAGCAGGTGCCCTTGGGCTCTACTTGCATGAGACAGGTCATATGGAGATGTTACTGGGGCCTGCTCGACCAAATCGATGAACAACGGGACAAGTGATACAAGTGATTTATATATGTGTGTATGTGTATATTTATACATATACATCTTGAATAGTACTGTAATTAACAGTGGCTAACTATACATATATATTTATATATGTGTATGTGTATATTTATACATATGTATATGTATTCACTTGATCACTTGACATCCCGTTATTCATTGATTTGCTTAAGCGGCGCCAGTATATGTACTATATGTGTAATATTGATTTTTTTAGAAAAGTATAACCTAAAGCTAGAATGGATGCTTTGGCTAGTGTTTTCTGATACCTCATGGGCCTCTGAGCACAGAGAGACAAGAGGATTTCCTGAGTGGCACTGGGTGTAGCGCCAAAGATACACGCATAGAAAAAAGTACAGTCAATCTATATCTGTCCTTTTCCTTCTGACTAATTTCACTCAGCATGATAGACTCCATGTCCATCCATTTGCAGGTAAATTTCATAATTTCATCTTTTCTGACAGCCGCATAATATTCCATAGTGTAGATGAACCACAGTTTCTTTAGCCAGTACTCTGTTCTCGGGCATTTAGGTTGTTTCCAGATTCTAGCTATAGTGAATAGCGCAGAGATGAATAAAGAAGTACAGATAGTGTTTCTGCTATGTGTTTTTCGGTCTCTAGGGTATATTCCCAGGAGTGCTATTGCTGGATCAAATGGGAGCTCAATATCTAGCTTTCGGAGGAATGCCCATATTGTTTTCCAAAAGGGCTGGACCAGTTGGCACTCCCACCAGCAGTGGATGAGAGTCCCTTTTTCCCCACATCCACGCCAGCACCGGTTGTTCTTGCTGTTTTGGGATGTGTGCCAGTCTCTGTGGGGTGAGATGGTATCTCATTGTTGTCTCACCACTGAATATACACAAAGAGACTTAAGTGATAAACTCTAAATATCTGCAGGGCTAGCCACAATGTGTAAAATAAGAGGGAGAGAGAGATTCAGAGACAGAGAGAGAGAGATAGAGAGAGAAAGAGAGGAAACTGGGGTACCTGCTATTAAGGCGGCCGGGGGCGGGAGGGGGAGGGGTACATTGGTGGTGGAAATGGGGCACTGGTGGAGGGATGGGTGCTGGAATACTGTATTACCAAGAACCAATTATGAACACCTTTGTAATTGTATGTTTCACGGTGGTATAATAAAAAAAATTTAAAAAAAAGAAAAAGTACAGTCAACTAAATAAGTGTTTAAAAATTTTCTCAACTAAGAATATAGTTTAGAAATATGCAATTTCAAATGAAAGTTGAGTTAGTAGAAATACAAGGAGAAACATTCTAATAACCTCCTCTTAAAATTCACATGATCAAGCACATAGCCAAAACAGAAAGAAAAAGAGGATTTAGGGGCTGGATGACAGTTCAACTAGTAAGGCACTTGCCTTGCATGTGGTAAACTTGGGTTCAATCACCGACTCCCCATATGGTTCCCTAGGCATTGCCAAGAGTAATTCCTGAGCACAGAATCAAGAGTAACCCCTGAATATCAAAGGTGTGGCCCAAAACTAAAATTTTTTGAAAGCAAACAAGCAAGCAAGTGTGAGGCGAGGAGCGAGAGAGAGAGAGAGGAGGAAGGAAGGAAGGAAGGAAGGAAGGAAGGAAGGAAGGAAGGAAGGAAGGAAGGAAGGAAGGAAGGAAGGAAGGAAGGAAGGAAGGAAGGAAGGAAGGAAGGGAAGGAAGGAAAGGAAGGAAGGAAAGGAAGGAAGGAAGGAAGGAAGGAAGGGAAGGAAGGAAGGAAGGAAGGAAGGAAGGAAAGGAAGGAAGGGAAGGAAGGAAGGAAAGGAAAGGAAGGAAGGAAGGGAAGGAAGGAAGGAAAGGAAAGGAAGTAAGGAAGGAAGGAAGGAAGGAAGGAAGGAAGAAATAGTGAAAGAGTTATATAACCTAACAGGCCAGAGAGATATTACAGGGGTTAAGGTGTTTTCCGTGCATGTAGCTGACCCCTGCCCAACCCTCAGCACAGCTAGAAGTGACTCCTGAGCAGAGTCAGAAGTAGCTCCCCTACACACTGCTAGGTATGGCCCCACGTTCCACACTTCCATTTATACAACCAGAAAATAATTTCTTTTTCTTTTTTCTAGTTCAGTGATTTATTTGTTTGTTTGTCATTAAATCACCATGAGATACAGTTACAAAGCTTTTCATGCTTGGGTTTCAGTCGTACAATACTCCAACAGTCATCCCTCCACCAGTGTACATTTCCCACCACCAATGACCTCAGTTTTCCTCTCACCACAACCTGCTTGCCGCTGTGGCAGGCACTCTTCCTCCTTCTCCTCTACTTTTTCCTACTCTTCCTCTTCTTTTTCCTCTTCCTCCTCCTCCCTCTCCTCTTCTTTTGGGCATTATGTTTTTTTTTTTTTTTTTGCTTTTTTGGGTCACACTGGCAATGCTCAGGGGTTTCTCCTGGCTCTGCACTCAGGAATTACTCCTGGCGGTGCTTGGGGGACCATATGGGATGCCGGGATTGAACCTGGGCCGGTATGGGCCGGACGCGTGCAAGGCAAACGCCCTACCCGCTGGGCTATCGCTCCGGCCCCTGGGCATTATGTTTTGCCCTGAAGATACTGAGAGAAGCAAAACTTTTCTAGAGTGATACACATAGGCTATTATATCAAAGGCATATATAAATTGTTTTCAAACATTCATGGAAATTTCTTAGACTTTAACCATGTATTGAGCTATTTTAATACATTTTAAGGGATTTTTTTTTGCATTTTTGGGTCACTCCCAGCAATGTTCAGGGATTACTTCTGTTGCTGCACTCAGGAATTACTCCCTGGCAGTTCTCGGAACCATATGAGATGCCAAGGATCAAACTTGGTCGGCCACGTGCAAAGCAAATGCCCTACCTGCTGTACTATTGCTCTGGCCCCTATAAAGGAAATTTATTATTTTTATTATAATACCGTGAGATAAACATTTATGAAGCTGTTAATGATTGGGTTTCAGTCATATAATGTTGCAGCACCCATCCCTCCACCAGTGCACATTTCCCACCACCAGTGTCCCCAGATACCCTCCCACCTCCCCCAGCCTGCATCTATGGCAGGCAATTTTCACTTTTCTCTCTCTCTCTTCTTCTTCTTCATTTTTTTTTCTTTTTGGGTCACACCCGGCAATGCTCAGGGGTTTCTCCTGGCTCTGCACTCAGGAACTATTCCTGGAGGTGCTCAGGGGACCATATGGGATGCCGGGGATTGAACCCAGGCCGGCATGGGCCAGCTCCAGTCCCTCTCTCTCTCTTCTTTCACTAACTCTCTCTCTCTCTCTCTCTCTCTCTCTCTCTCTTACATTGTGGTTTGCCTACATACATTTAGGGATTATCATGTAAATCCTTTGCCTACATTCAATACTCAGTTCTAGTCTGGCGTTACTGTTTCCAACAATTAGTGGAAAACTGGTATATATTTATATCCCACAAATGAATGCAGTCGTTCTCTATCTGTCCTTATCCTTCTGACTGATTTCACTCAGCATGATGATCTTCATGTCCATCCATTTGTAGGTAAATTTCGTGACTTGGTTTTTTCTGACAGCTGCACAGTATTCCATTGTGTAGATATACCATAGTTTCTTTATCCAGTCATCTATTCCCGGGCACACAGGTTGTTTCCAGATTCTGGCTATTGTGAATAGTCAGAGACTGGCACACATCCAAAAGAGCAGGGACAACCAGTGCTGGCGCGGATGTTGGAGAAAGGGACTCTCATCCACTGTTGGTGGGAATGTCCGGCCTTTTTGGAAAGCAATATGGCCATTCCTCCAAAAACTAGATATTGAGCTCTCATTTGACCCAGCAATACCACTCCTGGGAATATACCCTAGAGACCCCAAAAACACACAGCAGAAGCACCATCTACACTTCTATATTCATCACAGCACTATTCACAATAGCCCGAATCTGGATATAAGGGAAATTCCCCTCCACCCTCCCCCTCCCAGTGGTAAAGAAGAGCACTTCATTTATTTATTTTTAAATATTTTATTATACCACTGTGAGATATACAATTACAAAATGTTCATGTTTGAGTTTCGGTCATACAGTGTTCCAGCACCCATCCCTCCTTCAGTGCCCATTTCCCACCACCAATGTCCCCAATTCCCTCCCCCTTTCCCTAGCCTGCCTCTATGGCAAGTTCTTTATCTCCTCTTTTCTTTCTCTCTCTCCTCTCTCTCTCTTTCTTTTTCTCTCTCTCTCCTTCTCAACTTCCCTTTCTCACACATTTTGGATTGTAATATAAACTTTTAGAGATTATCATGTGTATCTTTTGCCTATATTCAATGCTCAGTTCTCAGATGGTATCATCATTTTCAACGATTATCAGCACACTATTCTATAAGGGAAATTTTTAACAAATTCTAGAAATGAACAGTTTAAGGCTACTTCCACCACATCTCTTTGCATGAAAAATATTACCCACCCTTATTAGTATCGAATCAAATCAAAGACTGTTTGGAAATGGAAACCAATAAAACAACAACATATCAAAATCTAGTGGAATTAAATTATGTGAATTTAGAGAAAATTTTGTCTTAACTGCTTTAATAATAAAAGAATAAGTATATTTTTCTTTTTTGGCTTTTTGGGTCACACCCAGTGATACTCAGAGGTTACTCCTGGCTCTGCATTCAGAAATGACTCCTATTTGTGCTTGGGGAACCATATGAGATGCTGGAGATCAAACCTGGGTCATTCATATGCAAGGCAAACATCATACCTGCTGTACTATCACTCCAACCCCAAGAATAAGTATTCTTATTTTTATTTTTAGCTTTATCTATCTATCATGTCTGTCTGTCTGTCTGTCTGTCTGTCTGTCTGTCTGTCTGTCTGTCTATTGCTTTCTGGGTCACACTCAGCCAACACTCAGAGATTATTCCTGGCTCTTTGCTCAGAAATTACTCCTGGTGGTGCTTGGGGAGAACCATATGGATGTTGGGGATTGAACCCGGTTGGCCACGTGCAAGGCAATCGCCCTCCCTTCTGGTGCTATCGCTCTTGCCCCAAGAATAAGTATTTTTAAATGAACTAATTAAGTACTCAACTTAAAAAAACTGGGGTACAAGGGAAGCAAATCCTAAAAGAAGCATATAATACTCAAGATCAAAGCAAATGAATGGGAAATCAAATAAGTAGATCCAATCAATAAAATTCCCCAATTACAGGGTTTCACTGTATCACTGTCTTCCCATTCATCATCGATTTGCTGGAGCGGGACCAGTAACATCTCTATATGTCCTGTCTCATGCTAGTAGAGCCCAAGGGCATCTGCTTGCTCCAGGAACATAAAGAGCCTCAAACCATTCCATCAGGTCATGGGAATGAGCCTGGAGTATTTGGCATATCAAACACGACATGGGTAGCTTGCCAGGCTCTGCTGTGCAGGTGGCATACTCTTGTAGTCATCTCTGATCTCCAGTATTTATTGATGAGCAGCCATGCGCCAGGCTGTGATAGGATCTTCTGCTAGGTGGAGTTCTGACGAAAGGGAAGTCCGGATGTGGAAAATGGCGGCCCTCATGGAGTGGGGGGTCGTCTGGCGTCTTGCAAGGCTCTGCTGGGGTGGTGGGCCAGGGCTAGAACCCACTATCCCTCCCAGGCACCTCATGACCAGCTGGGTACAGGGAGAGCCGGTAGCAGCTCTGCCCCATGTCTGTGAGTCTAAAGACCAATAAAATATATGAAACTTTGTAGTGGCAGAGATAGCTCAGGTGGTGAAAGCACATGTTTAGCCCGTGCGAGGCCCTAAATTCTATCCACTCACATCACCTGACTCTCCTAGTACTCTGGGTTATGCCCAGTAGCCCCACCACCAGAGGTAGCCACAAGATAAGCAATTGACTATATATTTAATATAATATATATTAGGAAGATATTAGGAAGATATCTTCTCTAGAACATAGAAAGAGCTAAAGCTTTCTAATTTGGCCTCCTAAATTGAGGGGTGCTGGAACACTGTAAGACGTAACCCAAATTTGAACATCTTTGTAATTGTATATCTCATGGTGGTATAATAAAATATTAAATTAATTTAAAACATGAATCCAAACCTTAATAATTTATCTAGAGAGAGTAGTATGAGCTTATGTACTGGCTTTGTATGTAGACAACCCTAGTTCCATCCCAACACTACACTTTTTTTTTTTTTTTTTGCTTTTTTGGGTCACACCTGGCAATGCTCAGGGGTTTCTCCTGGCTCTGAACTCAGGAATTACTCCTGGTGGTGCTTGGGGACCATATGGGATTCCAGGGATTGAACCCGGGATGGCACGGGCTGGCTGCGTGCAAGGCAAATGCTCTACCCACCGGGCTATTTCTCTGGCCCCCAGCCAACACTACACTTGTTCCTCTGAGTACTACTAGGAGTAAGCCCTGTGCACAACCAGCTGTGGGCCCCTTACCCTCCTAAAAGATAAATGCTTCATGTCTAAGTAGGGTTTATCTCAGTCATTTAAGGAGAACTTAATGTCTATAAATTATTAAATTGATAGAGGAGGAAAAGATAATTATAACAGTATAATTTTTTATTCCATGTAAAAAAGAAAACTTATACTCAGTACCATTCCCCATTAAACTTTTTTTTATTAGTAAATTTGAAATAAAAGTTACCTTTACAAATTTGATGCAGTTTTTCTATAAGAAATCTATAGCAATAATACAAATACTTCCTTCAAAATTGAAATAAAACTCTCAATATTACTGCTTGCATTATAGTGAGAACCAGTGCAATAAGAAAAGGAAAATAAAAGGCAATAATAAATATGGAGAGTATAGACGAAACTGTAGTTGTTTGCAGACCACATAACAGCTCGCTTAGAAAAATCAACACCTTTAAGCACTAATAAGAGAATTTAGCAAAGTAACCAAAGCTCAGTAGAGAAGAATCATTAATTTTCTATAGCTCAGAAATGACATGAAGTAAATTCCTAGCAGTAGACCTAAAGAAACACACATCACCTGTGTGAGATAAACTACTGAACATACGTGACAAGAGTCAATGGAAATAAATCCCACATTCTTGGATTTGGAGACCCAACACCTAACAATATCAGTTTTCCTCAAATTATGCATAAAATAATTCCAAACTATAAACATTTTCCATGGTACTTGACAAGTTGATTCCCAAGTATTTATTGAATAAAAGTCAACTGAGGGGGCCTGAGTAATAGTCCAGCGGGGAGGGCATTTGCCTTGCACGTGGCTGACCTAGGTTCGATCCCCAGCATCCCATATGGTCCCCCGAGCACCGCCAGGAGTAATTCCTGAGTGCAGAGCCAGGAGAAACCCCTGAGCATTGCCGGGTGTGACACAAAAAAGAAAAAAAAGTCAATTGAGGGGCCGGAGCGATAGCCCAGTGGGTAGGGCGTTTGCCTTGCACACGGCCGGCCCATGCCGGCCTGGGTTCGATCCCCAGCATCCCATATGGTCTCCCCGAGCACCGCCTAGGAGTAATTCCTGAGTGCAGAGCCAGGAGAAACCCCTGAGCATTGCCGGGTGTGACCCAAAAAAGCAAAAAAAAATAAAAATAAAAAAAGTCAACTGAGACCATTAAGTAACTATTTGATACAGAGTGGTGAAGAGAGAATTCACCTTATCAGATATAAAATCTAATATAAACTTCTGATCAATTAAACACTGATGATGATACAAGAATTAACAATTGGTTAATGGAACAAACAAGAAGCTCATACGCAGATAACTAATAAGGAAAAGTTTAGCTTAAGTTTAAAATTCATATTTCAGATGAATGAGAAAATACCATTGAGGTAATTAATTGTTCATAGAAAAGCATATCAAATGTAAAACTAAAATTTAAATAGATTCAAAAACAAATAGAAAACTAAGTACCAGAAAAAAGTAAAAGAGCATCCTAAATATGATCATAGATGTCATACATAAACAGTGAAAAAATATAGAAGTCATAATGTAGATTGACAGTAAATTAAAACTTCTATACAACTGGAAACACAAAATTTCCAAACATTAACTTGAATGTAGATTTTATAAAACTTATGACCTATATACTTAGCATATGTAAATTATACTTCAATTATTTTCAAGGAAAGGGAATATGTCAGAGGAAAATAAATGCATCACACGTAACAAATAAACGTAGCATTCAAGCTGCAAAGAGTGTCACTGAACAGTTAGAGAAGGTACAAACCAAGAATCAAAATAGGGCTATTGACAAAGAAATGAAATAACAGTGATGTTTCAAAGAAGTGCCGATGTACTGGTAATCTGGAAAGGGCAGGGACCAGAGTGATAGCACAGTGGGTAGGGCATTTACCTTGCACACAGCCAACCCCGGTTCAATCCCCAGCATCCCATATAGTCCCCAAGCACTGCCAGGAGTAATTCCTGAGTGTAGAGCCAGGAGTAACCCCTGAGCATTGCTGGGTGTGACCCAAAAAAAGCAAAATGAATGAATTAATGAATGAATAAGCAAACAAACAAATAAATAAGTAAATAAATATGTTTTAAAAAAAGAACTAAAAATCTGAAAAAGGGCAACATGCACAGCAGAAAATTTATGGTGAGTAAAAAATAGGTGGGTGACAAAAAGTCAGCCACTTTTCTGCCAATTGAGCAAAACTTGAAGAAGATGGGTAATATTTGCTGTTGATAGGATAAACAAACAATAGAGACCCAAGTTAACCACTGAGCATCTATGTGGCGTCTATGGTGGCGTTTATGGGATTTTTTAAGTTCTCATCAGCCTATCACTTCAGTTTCTGTTTGTTTCTACTAGATAAATATTTGCATCTGTAACATAAAATACGCAAAAGGATGTTTATTGAATCATTTCTTATAGCAAAAGAACAAAAGTGAAACACCATAAATATTCACCAGCCTATAATGTAGATGATGGTTCTATGGATTCATGGAATATCAGCCTGTTTATAAACAAAATTTTCAAAGTATATACACACATAAGATATACACATATATTTTACATGTGTATATACTTATACACACGTAACTATGTAGAAAATGGTCAAGAGCGATATGCCAAATTCTTTACAGCAGTAACATCTTGGATAGGGAGTAGAATGGAGTTTCAGGAAAGGAAGAAAAAACTTGTCAACATTTATGTTATTTACTTGTGTATTTTTAAAACTTTGGTGAGACTATTTCTTGTATAAATAATTAAAAATTTACATAAATGTTTGAAATGACACATACACTATAAAGTTTATTATATAGCGCTTAGAGAAGGAAACTAAAAAATTTACTATAACCCAGAAATAACCACTTATAAACCGATATACATATATGCATTTAAAAATCAAAATAGCATCTTATATTTTAAACATCTTCTCTGACATAAAATATTTAAGATGTATCCTTTTGAAAAGAATATATGTCATTTGTTCATTTGTTTTGTTTTTTGAGGACACACCCGGCAATTCTCAGGGGTTACTCCTGGCTCTGCACTCAGGAATTACTCCTGGTGGTGCTCGGGAGACCATAAGGGATGACAGGAATCGAACCCAGGTCTAATGCATGCAAGGCAAATGCCAAACCTGCAGTGCTGTCTCTCCAGTCCCAAATATATGTCCTTTGATTTATTAAATGAGAGGGTACTATGGTGAGTAAAAAATATGCTTTAATGAACCTTCCCTTGATATATAATCAAGTATTTATTATTATTATTGAAAGATTTTTTTTTTTGGGTCACACCTGACGATACTCAGGGGCTACTCCTGGCTCTTCGCTCAGGAATTAGTCCTGGAGGTGATCAGGGGAGCATATGGGATGCCAGGGATTGAACCCGGTCAGCCACGTGCAAGGCAAATGCCCTACCTACTGTGCTGTACTCGAGCCCCTATTATTGAAAGATCTTAATAACTAAATTCCCATTTTGATTCTTTCCTGACACTAGATTTCTAAACTGCTAGAAGTGTTGTTGCTATATCAAACATAATGTGCATTTTCTAGACCTTAACGCAAAAGGCTTCCCCAAAGCTTTTCAATAAGCTGCTATTCAAAGCCATCAACAGTCTTTAGAGTACTGATTTTCCTCTGCCCTAACAAACATTAGGTACTGTACATTGAATAAGTAGAGTCTGGCATTTCATTTTTATTTACATGTATAATTCTTTAATTGTGAATAAAATGTAATATTAAAGATACTCTTTGCCAGTATGACCAAGGCACATTAATTTTTTAGGCCCCAAGCTATAAAGTAAGATTACATTTGGTTATCTTTAGAAATCTCAGTAATATGAGTTGTTTAAACATGCTATTAAGTACTATGTGTTTGTGTGAAATGCCTCACATAAATGTACTGTGTTGTTTATGTGAAATACATCACTCTCCATACAAAACTAACATAACCCTCTTGGTTTGGCTTGTGGTCTACTCCTATATTCTCATATAGAAAAAGAAATTGATTTTCAATCCGTTCACAATTTTCTAAAACTTAAAATTTCCTTCTGTGGAAAATTTTTCTTCATGAGATCAAAATCTGCCTTAAACTTCTACATGGATTAAGTTTAAAATTAGCATAGAAGAATAACAATATGAATCAATTTGATCAAAGAAAAAGTGTCACTAATTATTTAAACAAGACACTTACTACAGGGATTTAAGGGCAAAGAAGCGGATTTCCCTTGCATGTGGATCAAATCAGAAGTATCCCATAATTGACTCTTTACAAGACCCCGCTTCAGTATAATGGACTAGATATTAAAGCTCTAAGTATTTAAAGCTAGTTTCCGTCTTTCTCTAAATGGAGGCCCGCCACTAAGAGCAATTTTACAAGTCTGACACATTAGCTGCATCACGGGGAAAAACACTGGCTCTACATCTTGGTCCGGAATTTCAAGTACTTTTCAATAGTTAAATGGTGTGAAATGGGTAACGTTGAACCTGTGAGAGGCAACGAGTGCTTAAAGAATAAATTCCAGATGGGAAGTGGATGGAAAGTGATATAGATACTGTAATCGTTCTTTCAATGAATTAATTCTAGAGTGTTCATTTTTTTTTTTTGGTCAATTTATTTGTGGATGATTTTGGAAAACTGTAGTCCCTCCTCCTTCTACTATTTAACATTGGAAACAAAGGAGGTTTTGTAAACTATGGCTGTCAGATCAAACACAGGAGTAGAATAAAAGGAGTATTTTATAACTTTCTTAAAGCAGTAAAGTCAAAAGGGTCAAGTCAAGACCACAGCTCTTCCTTACAGTGTAAACTTAGACGAAATCACCCTATAGACTTCGCTCTTCATACTTTATTCTTCAGACTTCACTTCTACTGTAGAAAGGAGCTTTGGGTATAGCCACTGTGTGACAGTCCATTATTCAGGGAAACAATGTGTTTCAATCAATTCAAGTATTTGATCTCACTGCCTCTTTATTCGTTAACAAACTAACTTTGAAGAAGTATTAGAGTTTAGTGAAAGGGGTTGGAATATGGATTCAAATCCCAAATTAGCTATTTAGTAAATATGGAATTTGATCAGATTAATCTTCGAAAGTCTCAACCTCCTGATTTCTAAAAGACGATAATATCATTAACAATTAGTTGAGAGGATAATACAACTTAATGTGTGTGTGGAGGGCTGGGGGAGTGGGGAGAAGCACCACAAAGAAGAGAGGTTAGCTTACAAATCCTCAAAAACTTAGTGATTATTATTCATACTAGAGCAATGAATTTTCTTGTCATTTTCTTTCTCAGTTATCAAAATTAGGACTATTGGGTACTAGAAAGAGGGCCTGTTTTGACACTGCTATCCAGGCCACTTCGTTTCATAAGGAATGGTGTATTGAAAATTATATTGGGTTTTGCCATCCAATACAATGAAAGAGAGCACCTCAGTGTGGGGGTTGATGTTCTAGCTTCTTATCTGACCCGCACAACTACAGAAAACAGCACCAGGAAGTTCCCATGTTCCATCAGAGCGAGTGACAATGGCCAGGAAAGGGAACACCCTGGTCGCACATGTCCATTCGACAGTAACTACTCGTAAGTGAAAGGTGCTGGGAGTCAGGATAGGAATCTGGCTCTGGCGCTAGTAAAAGTTCGCCATGTTTTCATTACCAACTCCAATCTTTATGGTTTAGATCTTGGCTATAGTAAACCCCAGCTTGAATAGACGCCTCAAATATACATCTGAGACCAGCATTTAGCCTTAAACAGCAGTCAGGTTGCCTGCGGATGTACTTTTTTTTTTTTAAATGGGGCATAGAACGGGTCTTTAAAAAAACTGTTAGGCATCAAGTAGCCTCACAAATCATTTTTACGTGGCTTCCTGGACCTTTGTTTTTAGCAAATCCTTTAAGGGGGATTGACTTATTTGTGTATTTCTTCAAAGGAAGGATTTTGCAGGTAGCCCTTCATGAGGGGAAAAAGAGAGTTTTAAGAGTAGACATGTTTACTTCTGAGAAGTCATTGTTTGGTACCTGCAGCCATTAGCTTAGTGCTAAACTACTGGCAGTCTTTGGAGTAAAAGTCTGTGTCGGGACAGACGTCCTGGCCCCCCAGCCCTCCGAGTTAGAGATTCCGGAGCTGCACTGGAGACGAAGTGTGATATTTCAGCCTCATTAGCATTATTCATAAACGGTTCGATGGTCTGATTCCATGTTGTGTTTTTTTTTGTTTGTTTTTTTATTCATTCCATGTTAACCTGAGAGCTGATTGTGCTTGTATTATAAATGTGAAGTCTATTACACAATGTCTGCTTTGAAAGCAAAACTTTCAGCATTATGGTATTATTTTGGGTTGTTTCATGTTGGGGATTTTAATAGAAGAATATATGTGTGTAATTTAGATTGTGTGTGCTTTTAACTAAGTTAAAACATAAGCAAATCTACTTAGCCAGAAAGCCAAATTTATTCTCATTTTATTGGACAGGTGGTGTATATATTAGATGCTTTCCCTCTTGGGTTTTACATTTATTTCATGTGTTTTTCCTCTGAAGAACAGGAGTTATTCTGTCAAAAGTGGGGGAGGTGGAGACCTCGGTTAAGGGATACTGCAAATTCTACCCTTTCCACAGAAGTAATTTATGGTTTCATAATATTCCAAAGAGTTTCTCTTTGTCTGTTACGTGACAATTTATGACCAAGGTATTTTCGTGTTTCCCTTACTCTTTGCTACAAGGCCGAACAAATAATCTGGGCTGCATTCAAGGTCTGTTTCTTCATGCTATTTTCCACATATCATTATTTCTTCTTCCCTTGACCTCATATGACAAGCCAGATTCTGCATCGCATCATTTTAATCCAGAAGGCATATACTGTGGAACTTAGCTAGAGCTAGTGAGAGTGAGTTTTTGCATTATTTTGTCTAAAACTATTCTTTAAAGCAATCCATCTGTCAAAATCTAATATTCTCAATATAGAAAAATAGCAGTTCTTGGAAAATACATACATATTTCAAAAACTGCTTATCTCTCTCTCTCTCTATATATATATATTATATCTTTGATAGGCCTAAAGAATGACATTTTTCAGGCATTCACCCTTGAGTTAAAAATTATGATTAAAATCATGAAAAAATAATGTAGCCAACATTTCTCTACCTGCTGGGTCTAATTTTTTTTTTCTTTTTTGGGTCACACCCAGCAATGCTCAGGGGTGTCTCCTGGCTCTGCAATCAGGAATTACTCCTGGTAGTGCTCGGGGACCATATGGGATGCTGGAGATCAAACCTGGGGCCGGCATGGGCTGACCGCATGCAAGGCAAACGCCGCACCCGCTGGGCTATCGCTCCAGCCCCCAATTTTTAAAGAAAATTATCCTTTTCTCGGGTTTGTTTTTGTTTGGGGGCTATACCCAGCAATGTTCAGAAGCTACTCCTGGCTCTGCATTTAGGGATCATTCCTGGCAGGCTCAGGGGACCATTTGGGGTGCTGGGAATCAAACCTAGATCTGCCACATACAAGGCAAGCACTGTGCCCTCTGTTACTAGCTCTCTGACCCCAAAATTACCCATTATTTTTTAAAAGAAAAATGGCACATTAGCAATAAAATTCTAGGTCTCTTATGCTCACTCCAGTTGCATCCTTTTCTGTTTGCCTAAATGAGGGAATCTGGTATTTTTCATTTCTAGGCATTGCTACATTTGCCTGTGCTACTAATAACCATTGGTGTTCATTTTTTTAAAATTTGTAGTATATATGTATACCTACAAAACTTGCTTTTGACTTTTTAACCACGCCAGCAGGTCTCTGTGCTTAGGAGTAACCCCAGCAGTGCTCAGGGCCCATCTGTAGAACTGGAGCTCTAACCAGGTTTGCTGAAGTGGTTCCATGTAAAGCAAAGCAAGTTCTTTACCTCAGATACTGTCTCTCTCTGGACAGAAACATACTTTTTCATCCCAGCATTCTGTGCTTGGAATTTTTCCATAATGATATATGTAACTCTGACTCATTCATTTTTGTCATCCTATGGTGTCACCTTGCATAGTTATACCGCAATCCTGTCCTGTTTATGGACTTGTTTGTTATTTTTAGGGGAGCCACACCCAATGAGGCTCAGGGGTTACTCCTGGCTCTGTACTCATATTCTGCAAGAACTATTCCTTGCAGTCTTGGGGGACTGTGGGAATGTCAGGGACTGAATCCTAGTTGACTGCATGCAAGGCCTTTGCCCTACCCACTGTATTGTAGCTCCAGCCCCTGTCCATGGACCTTTAACCTATTGTCTTCTGCTATTATTATTATTATTTTCTTTTTTTTTTTTGCTTTTTGTGTCACACCCAGCGGCGCTCAGGGGTTACTCCTGGCTCTGCACTCAGGAATTACTCCTGGCGGTGCTCAGGGGACCATATGGGATGCCGGGGATCAAACCCAGGCCGGCACAGGCCAGCCGCGTGCAAGGCAAACACCCTACCGCTGGGCTATTGCTCCGGCCTCATCTTCTGTTATTATTAATGCTTCTGCTGTGAACATTCTTGTGTGTATCTTTTTGTGCACATATGCAAGAATTTATACTATATTTCAAAAGCGAATGCATGTTTCACCTTTTCTAGATATTGCTAATATATTCTCCAAAGTAGTTGAATGAAACTATCCGCCCCTGCAGATTCTGTTTCACTTTCTAACCAATTTTCCCCATAACTAACACTTTGTTTTTTAAAATCTTTTGTATATAAAGTATCTCATTTTCCTCCTTACTTCCTGCAGGTCTATAACTATTCGTTTATTGGCCATTCATGTTTGTCTTCAATTTACATATTTTGTCCTTCTAAGGGATAAGTGATAACAGGCATCCTTCCATTTTCCAAAGTTCAATTTACACCAGTTTGCTTTTGCTTTTTCTTTTTTTAACATACCCAACAGTGCTCAGAGGCTACTCCTGACTCTATGCTCAGGGACATTTCTGGAGAAACTTGGGGACCATATGTAGTGATGGAGATCACAATAGGGTAGGCATCATACAAGTCAAGCACCTTAACCTCTATTTTATCTCTCTGGCCTGATCCACCATTTTTTAAAATTTTTATTATACCATCGTGAGATACACGATTACAAGGATATTCACAATTGGGTCTCTGTCATACAATGTTCCAGCACGCAGCCCTCCACCAGTGCCCCACTCCCACCACCAATGTCCCAACGCTCCCTCTCACCCAACACCAAGCTGCCCCAATAGCAGGTATCTTATCTTTCTCTCTATCTCTGTTTCTGTCTCTGTATTTCTCTTTCTCTTCTCCTACACCTTGTGACTTGCCTTATGATTTATGATGCAATTATCTATGTGTATATTCAGTAGTGAGTTCTAGTGTGACATTGTAGTTCCTCATTCCCAATCAACCTCCCAGTTTGTTCATTGTCACTGTATCACTGTCTTCCCGTTCATCATCGATTTGCTCAAGCGGGCCCCAGTAATATCTCCATATGTCCTGTCTCATGCTAGTAGAGCCCAAGGGCATCTGCTTGCTCCAGGAACATAAAGAGCCTCAAACCATTCCATCAGGTCATGGGAATGAGGTCTATAATTGTTACTGGTATTTGGCATATCAAATACGACACGAGTAGCTTGCCAGGCTCTGCCGTGAAGGTAGCATACTCTTGAGTCCAGGAGTTCTGGGCTGTAGTGCGCTATGCCAATCGGTGTCCGCACTAAGTTCCGCATCAATATGGTGATCCCCGGGAACAGAGGGCCACCGTACAGGATAACGGGAATCAATCCCAGGTTGGCTACACGCAAAGTCAAGTACCCTACCGACTGCACTGCTCTGTCCCCATACTTTATTTTTATCACAACCAGCAATGCTCAGGGGTTACTCCTGGCTCTGCACCCAGGAATTACTCCTGGTGGTGCTCGGGGACAATCCCGGCATATGCGAACATCATCACAGATCAACTTTTTAGGAATACTAATACTGTCCCAGAAATAGGTCTGTCTGTCTGTCACTCAGAGAGAACTGGACAGTGTTACATCATAGTTATCAAAAAATATTATGTGTGGGGCAGAGTGACAGTACAATCAATAAGGTGTTTGCCTTGCACGCTGCCAACCCAGGTTCGACTCCCGGCATCCCATATGGTCCCCTGAGTATTGCCAGGAGACATTCCTGAGTGCAGAGCCAGGAGTAACCCCGAGTCCATCACTGGGTGTGAACAACAACAACAACAACAACAACAACAACAAACAAAGCAAATAGAAACAAAATGGGGGGTTATGTGCTGTCCCAAAAAGTAACATATATTTTTTTTTATCTTTTTTTTTTTTTGCTGGGGGTTGCTTTTTGAGGGTCACACCCAGCGGTGCAGGGTGTTACTCTAATCTCTGAATAATCATTATAGTGTATAGCTGTAAAAATCCTGGGAATAACCTGGTCCTAGCCTATGTTGTTATCTAAGCCTCTTGCACAGCTGCACACCTTCACAGCTGTGCATCTGGTCTTGTCCCTTGTTCGCTTCATCTGGTTGCAGAGGCTGTGAGCCCGTAGCCACACCCACCGGCATGGAGAGGGAGGAGCTCAAATCCCTGCTCCAATTCTGGCCAGCGTGGCTTCCCCCACATGACTGCTTTACCCCAGGAGTACATTGATCTCCTCCAGGGACCAAAAGATTCCTCAGAGACTCCATGGGCTGCTCCACGTGGGCCGGGCAGCACAGCTGTGCGTCTGGTCTGTCCCTTGTCCAGTTTATCTTAATGGTTACTGTTTTTGGCATATCGAATATACCACAGGTAGCTTGCCAGGCTCTGCCATGGCTCTGGGTTCATCCCAGGGGGCCCAGTCTTTTCCTATGTCAGACCATCCACCATCCAGGGCCCACAGGGCAGAGTCCTGGGGGGTGTAGACAAGCCTGTCTCCTATCTGCCACCTGCCAATGCAGCCGGGCACTGCAGCCACTCCTGAAACACCTCGAGGGCAGGACATTTTTCTTCTATAAAAATGTCTGCATTAATATCTGTTCTCACTAGCAAGCAGAAATTCAAAGAGTTTCACATTTTCACCAAATGGTGAAAAGTAAAACAGCATTCACTGTTGGTTTTGTAGCTGCCATTTCAGAGACACCACCTGCCTCTGCCCAAAACTACCTCCTGAAGACTGTGTGGACTATTTGAGCATTCTTGCTCTTAATATGTGTGTGTTAGTTTAGATTTCATATATTGCTTGGTATGATTTGGTAGACTATTTTCTGGATCTGGGACATTCAATATTTTTTTCTATATAAATCAATGGTAATTGCTTCTTCCCTTTTGAAGTGAACCTGTATACTCATAAAACCAGTGTACTTGGGACTGAGACAGGGGAAGTGGAGAACCTGTTTTTCTCCCACAGCTTTGTAGAGCTTTATCCCTAAGCACTTACCTTTTAATGGTTCTATGTAGTGTTGGTTTCTTTTTTTTTTCTCTTTTGGGGCACACCCGGTGATGCTCAGGGGTTACTCCTGGATTGTTGCTCAGGAATTACTCCTGGCAGTGTTCAGGGGACCATTTGGGATGCCAAGGATTGAACCTGGGTCGGTCGCGTGCAAGGCAAATGCCCTACCTGCTGTGCTATCATTCCAGCCAGTAGTGTTAGTTTCTTTCTCTTTTTTTAAAATTTCCTTTTGGTATAATGTTTCACCTTTTCTGTAGAGTGTGATTTCATAAACTGAAATTTTAGTATTTAAAATGCTTAACTTGGGGCTAGAGCGATAGCCCAGCGGGTAGGGCGTTTGCCTTGCACGCGGCCGGCCCATGCCGGCCCGGGTTCGATCCCTGGCATCCCATATGGTCCCCGAGCACCGCCAGGAGTAATTCCTGAGTGCAGAGTCAGGAGTAACCCCTGAGCATTGCCGGGTGTGACTCCAAAAGCAATAAATAAATAAATAAATAAATAAATAAATAAATAAATAAATAAATAAAATGCTTAACTTTGGGGCTAGAGATCCTACAGTGGGTAGAGCTCGTCTTGTGCGTGGCTAATCTGGGTTTGATCTCCAGCACCTCATATGGTCCCTGGAGTACTGCCAGGAGTAAACCCTGAGCACAATCAGGTGTGGCCCAAATCCTTCTCTTACCAAATACTTATCTCTGTTTCTCTATAGTTTATACTCTTTTTGTATTTATTACTGTACCTTTGTAATAAATCTTGGGTTTTGTGGGACAAAATTTTTCCCCTTGTTTTTCTTCAAAATTATACCCTAGATTTTGAAAGTGGGATTATGATTATTCTCGGATTCTTTAAATGGTATTATTTTTTCCAAACTACTTCCTAGCCCTTTTATGATTTACACAAATAAGCAAAATGTACTCTTCAGTGTCTATGTTCCCTCCCTATATTCTCTTCATTCCAGCGTTCTGCTTTCTGCTTTCAGAAAATTGTAAAAGTTATGTTTATAGATTACCAAATAAATGATCAGCTGCTATATATAAAAATCCAATATTTATAAGCTATTAATATTACATTTAAGTTTTAATACTGGAGTGATAGTTCAGTGGGTAGGGCATTTGCCTTGCACATAGCCAACCCAGGTTCAATCCCTCACATCCCACATGGTCTTCTGAACACTGCCAGGAGAAATTCCTGAGTGCAGAGCCAGGAGTAACCCCTTAGCATCTCAGGTGTGCCCCTGATGATGTAAATAAATAAATTTTAATTCTAAAAAGAAAATAAATGAATGTAAATAATTTAATGCTACAAAGGACCAGACATCATTTCTTTAAATCCCTTCATAAGTGGTAGGAAAACATAAGTATCTTGCATAATGCATGATTAATATCGTAGGTGATTAATAGTTTTTCTCTTCCTACTTACATTCCAATCTTTTCCTCATAGTGGTAAGCATAGTTCTTTGTGAATATGGTCTTAGGGAATTTTATAACTCAGATGAATCTTGAATAACATAGTGATAGAAATCTATCAGGGAACTTTCTAGGTCCAAGAAGCCTGTGTTCCTTGTTCACAGTCTAGGTTCCTTAGGTATCTTGGGATAATTAGAAAATGAAAAGATTTTTTAGAGGTTTCCTTGCAAGCTGTGGACTGTGGTTATAAGTTACAACAAAGGATTTGACCTTCTGAGTTTTGGATTTTAGTTTTGTTTGTTTGTTTGGGGACCACAGTTGACTGTACTTAGGGCTTACTCCTGACTCTGCACTCTGGGATCACACCTGGCAGACTCACAAGACCATAGAGGGTGTCAAAAATCAAACCAGTTCAAATATGCAAGGCAAGCACCCTACCTGCTGTACTAACTCGCCTCAGGACTTGAATTTTTTGTTCTGAATTTAGTTGTTTGTTGATGTGTTTGAGCAAAAGTGGTAGAGAGCAATGGAGCTCAACCTGGGAATTCCCAAGATATTTTTTTTTTGGAAATCACAAGAGTAAGACTCTTTTTTTTACTACTAAGGCGTTATTTGTATCTTGCACTATGCAACAATTTGCATTTATGGTTCAAAAGCCATGATATAAAAAATTGTTCCCTGTAGACTGTAACAGCAATCATGGCTGTTCCTCATTAGCTCAGACTCACAGAAAAAGAAAAGAGAAAGAAAACACAACAATAATTGCAATAAATTTGAAAAAAACAGTCAGCTTCATTTGCAAATATCCTTGATGAAGCAGTAAACAGTATTAATTTTAATTTTTATCTTTTATTTCTTCCTTCTCTTCAGCACTGTTCTTGTTTTGTCTGAGGGTCATATGCACGTCTAGCTGTGGTGCTTACACATGTTCAGCTGTGGTGCTTGCCAAGAGTCTCACACATCAGGTTGTGGCGCTGGTATCCTCAGCATGGTGCTCACAGAGGTTTCCCTTCCTTTTCATCACCGTGCTTGTACACAAGCTCACTGAAATTTGTTTGTTTGTTTGTTTGTTTGTTTGGTTTAGGTTTTTTTTCCAACCACACCTGACAATGTTCAGAGCTTACTCCTGTCTCTATGTTAGGTACCTTATACAGTACCGGGGATCAAACCTAGGTTGATGTGTGCAAGGCAAACACCCCACCTGCTGGACTAAGACTTTGGCACTGGAGGTGCAACTCCTAGTTGCGGCATATAGGTTATGGTGGTGGTGCTCACTGGAGGTGTGTCATAGGAACACAGTATCTTTAAAAAAATGGAATTAGAGCTAATTTCTCCCAATTCTGCCAGTTAGCCACAGTCACTTCAACTCAAATAACTACAAGTCACTTCCTCTCAGACGTGCCAGATTTAGCAAATAAAAATAGTGGACATCCTGTTAAATTTGAATCTCAGATAAACAACGAATAATAAATATGTCCCAATATTGCATGGGATTCTAATTTAACTGGATAGTCTATATTTTATCTGGCATCCCTACTTCCTTTTCCAGACTTTTGGTTTTCTCATAAGCCAAACAAAGATGTAAGCTAAATTCCTATATGGTTGCCTTGTCCCAATGCTGGCCTTTGATGGGAAAAAAAAGAGAAAATTAGTAATATATTGAGTGCCTCTGTATATATGTGTCAGTATTAACTTACAAATAGCCTTTAAACTGAGAAAAACTATCATTTATTTCAAGACTATTCTTCTACCAAACTAACCCATAGCTTGGGTGCTTGTCATCTTCAATGCTACTTCTAATTCTATTTCCATACTTAGATCTGTTATTCTCTACTTTAGAGACCAGAGTTCCTCTCACACTATACATAAAAAATAGTTATCAAATCAAGGGAGAGAAGGTTACAATATTCCCTTTCCCATGAGATCACAAGTATTGTTTTATAATATCCATTTGGGGAAAAACTTAGAGCAAGTTATCTAAATTGTTTATAAATTTTACTAGAATATAAAATTCAAAATATTAAAAAAATGCTGACAGCAATAGATGTATCTGTGTTCTCCCAGTTTTTACATTTCATGAACATTGCAAGTCAGGGAGATCAGAGACATGTGCTCCTCGCCGAACACCCTCCCCAACTCTAACAATGTCTTTTCTTAGACCACTGTCTCCTGGACATGGAACACACAAAAAAGCTCTTGCTCTCCTTGCAACATCAGTTCCTGGGAGAGTGAATGAAGTCATGTCTGGAAAGTGTGCTGAGCCTTTTCAGAGAAGAACCTACCAAAGGAGGGGGGAGGTACAGTTGCCCTGAGTGGAGCAATATCTGAGTTTTTAAGATGAACTGAAAAGCTGAAAGTATGTTTAAAGTATTGGTTTTGATTAGTACGTTTTCATTTTGATCTGTAATGACATGTTTGCTATAATTCTAGGAATTTTGTGATCTTCGTTCAGTGTTGACATTTTACATCCTTCTCAGGACAGTAAGTACTCTTCAAGGAATGCATAGTTAATATAGTGGAGAAAAATCCCAAGTCACATTGGATCTGAGGGCCAAAACATTCAGCATTTTCATGGGCTTTTAATACTGACCTTAAACAAACATGACTCGTTTTTCTGAAAACACCTGTCAACTCAAAACAAGCAAAAGCAACAAAGCCAGAACCCTCAAGGTTCACTGAATCACTAAGTTGGACATCATTTCTAGTCTTCCAAAAATTTGTGATTGTTTTTCCATATAATTTATTTCGCTAGCATTTCACCAAAAGTGAAAAAGAAAAACTAATTATGGTTCATCCTGAGCAGAGAGTTCTTGATCTAAAATCCCAGAGATTATCTGACTTGATTATTCCACATGCTCTGTATTCTCAACAAAAATAGACTTCTTTTTAAAAAGAGAATCCAATTTCCAATGGGTTTAACCTAGAAAAACAGCTGAAAACTAATAAAAGCTTGGAGGCCAGTCCAAGGAAAGCACTGTGGCCGCTACACGTTTTGAGGCCTGGTTCAATGGCAAGATTTAGAATAGCTGCCAATTCCTCTAGTGAAATTGCTGTTCCCTGGGATGTGGATGGGGCACCTGGTAGATTCCTGGGAAATTCTTGTCCCGAAATAAATTATCCTTGACTGTTTTTCTACTTTTCAAAACTTGTAATAATTGCAATATTGGAGTTAACAGACTTAATCTTTGGAAGGAAAGGGAGAATGTGGAGGTAATTTTTGTCCTAGTTTCTTCGTAGTCACTCTTCACTCCAATTAGGAGTGTGGCAAATTAATATAGATAGCACATCTGAAAACCAGATGTATTCAGAAAAAATTTATTTTAAATACCTGGGGAAATGATTACTATTCTCCTCTTCATTCTATGTCATAGTACCCCTTACTAGGGATATTTTACCAAGAGATTGAACTACAGTTATTTGTGAGTTGAATTTGCCATTATCAAGAGCTAGATGATCTCTGTAAGCATCAGCTGGGTAATGATCTTCCCTTTATTCTCAGCATTTCTCTGAATTCCTTTCTCTGTCAAAATTCTAGAATCAATCTCCTCATCTCTACTTTTATTGTATGGAATTGTATGATCAATATTATATTTACATACAATATAGGATCTGATCATGAATTTTTTAATTTCCTACTGCTTTTCAAAATCAATTTTATTTTCTTCATCCTCAGTTGGACTGACTAAAAACAGGAAACATACAAACTTTGCAGTCAAAGCTATTAAAATGAGATGTGGTTTATTTTTCTTTTCCTTTTTTTGGGCTGAATTAAGAAGCTAATTTTCAATATTTCTCTGTGTTTTATTTCTCCATATGTGAGGAAAACTGATTGCATATATTCTAGGTGGGATGTTTTACCTACCATAAAGCCACGATCATGAAACATGTTCCATGTGGAGAAAGTAGACATGAGAACAGATTTGTCAACATCGTTGTATTAAAACATCTTCTTGAGGCTTAACTGGGTGTTACCATGAAACGTTTTTATTTACAGAGTATTGTAAATATGCGAGGCTATTTAGAGACTTAGAAGGGCAAAATCCAAACAGGAGTTTTTTGTGTGAGATGAAATTAAGCTGTTGAGCGAGTAATTCCAAACAAACTCCTAAAGCAGTGTCAGCACACTTGCCTATTGGCTATCAGATCTTACCTCTGACCCTTAGGAAAAATGACAACTAGCATCATTTAAAAACAAAACACAACAAAACTCATTCTTTGACTTTCTACCATGTGTCAGTAATTATGCAAGTTTTTCCATTTTCAGGACAACTGCAAATGAAGGCATTATTGTCCCCATTTAGAAATAAGCAAACTTGCTTCAGAGAGATTAAGGGATTTTTCTCAAGCTAATGAGAGACCTGGAACTTAAAATCAATTCTATAGTCTAAGTCTTAGGATTATAATCAAAACCAGTCCTTTTTATGCACATAGGAAAATTGAATGCCATAGCAAGATCCAAGCCCATATTGTTGGTGACTAGAAAGAAAAGCTGGAGTTAGAACCCAGTTGGATGTGCTTTTTTTTCTTTACTTCCATATTCAGACTCTTCATAATTCCAGGTCTCCTCAGAAGTTGCTTAGGAGGAGATAGCTCATGGTTTAAGGCCACTTGCCTTGCATGTGCAAGGATCTAAATTTGATCCCTAGCACCACATGGCCTCCTGAGCACCATTGGACCTGAGCAGCACCACATCACAAGGCTGAATATGGAAGCTCTCAACCCAATTGAGAGTAGCGCCAGGAGTAGCCTTCCAGCTCCATGAGTGGTGCATGGGTAACCCCCTTCCAAATTAAAAAAGAAATGAAAAGACCAAGCTAGACCACATGACAGACCATAACACAAACAGCAACAAATTAAAAAGAAAAGAAATAATGCAAAGTATGTTTTCAGACCACAATTAAATTAACTTAGACATCCACAAAGAAATACCATAAAGAAATGAAATGAAATAACACAAATATGTTAAAGCAACCCACAAATATGGAGGGAAAAACATACTCACAAATAACCAGTGGGTCAAAAGGGAAATTGGAGATAAATAAATACAGTTTTTTTCACTTTGAGATAAATAGTGAAGACAAGAACATATCTAAATTTTTTTTGGGATATAGCTAATGCAATAATCAAAGGGAAATTCATAGCTCTAAAGTTCCTGTTTAAGAAAAAGCTCTCAAATCAATAATCCAACCTTCTGTCTTATGACATAGGAAAACAAAAACAACTAAACCTAAAGCAAGAAAAATAAATAAGCAAAAATAATAACTATCAGAACAAAAATAAAGGACGAAAAGCAGGACAGGAGCAGTACTACATTGGGTAGGGGGCTTGGCTTTCATGTGGTAGACCTGAGTGCAGTATCCAGCACCCCGTACAGTCCCCCAAGTTCCTCTGGGAGTGGTCCTGAAGCAGAGAGTCAGGAGTAACCCTGAGTATGGCCTAAAAAAGAAAACAAAGTATATAAAGTCAGCAACAGTTAAAGCAAAAGAAACTAAGAATTTTTTTAATTAAACATTTTATTATACCACCGTGAGATATACAATTACAACGTTGTTCATGTTTGGAGGTTTCGGTCACACAGTGTTCCAGCACCCTGCCCTCCACCAGTGCCCATTTCCCACCACCAATGTCCCCAATTCCCTCCCCCTCTCATAGCCTGCCTAGATGGCAGGTTATCTCTTTTATCCCTCTCTCTCCCTTCCTACTCCTACACATTGTGGGTTGCACTACATACACTTGGAAGCCATCATGTGCGTTTTTTGGCCTGTATTTAATCTCAGTTCTATGTTGGTATCAGCCCTTTCGACATTTAATCCCACATGTTAAGGAACACCCTTCTCTGTCTTACCTAACCTCTGACTCCCTCACGTTTGCTGTAATTTCCACTTTTGGTAAGATATATTTATGTCATGCAAATAAATGCAGTCATTCTATGTCTCTCTTTCCTTCTGACTAATTTCACTCAACATGATCCTTTCCATGTCTATCCATTTATAGGCAAATTTCATAACTTCATTTTTCCTAACAGCTTCATAGTATTCCATTGTATAGATATACCACAGTGTCTTTATCCAGTCATCAGTTATCGGGCATACTGATTGTTTCTAGGTTCTGGCTATTGTGAATAGTGCTGCTATGAAAATAAAAGTGCGGATTGTGTTTCTGCTGTGTGTTTTTGGCTTCTCAGGGTATATTCCAGGAGTGGTATGGCTGGGTCAAAAGGGAGCTCAATTTCTAGTCTCTGGAGGAATGTCCATACTGTTTTCCAGAAAGGCTGTACAAGTCGACATTCCCACCAACAATGTATGAGAGTCCCCTTTTCCCCACATCCATGCCAGCACTTGTTGCTTTTACCCTTTTGAATATGGGCCAGTCTCTGTGGTGTGAGATGGTATCTCATTGTTGTTTTGATTTGCATCTCTCTGATGATTAGTGATGATGAGCATATTTTCATATGCCTTTTGGCCATTTGAATTTCTTCCTTGTCAAAGTTTCTGTTCATCTCTTCTCCCCATTTTTTATGGGTTTGCTGTTTTCTTCTTATATAGCTGTACCAGTGCCTGATATATCCTGGATATTAACCCCTTATCAGATGAGTATTGGGTGAATATTCTTTTCCATTTTGTGGACTGTCTTTCTATCTTGGTCACCGTTTCTTTCGAGGTGCAGAAGCTCTTTAGTTTCATGTAGTCCCATATGTTTATCTTTTCTTCTAGTTGCTTTGTTAATGGTGAAACTAAGAATTTTTTTAAAAGTTAAATAAAATTAGGATATTGACCAAGGAAAAAGAGACAAGGGTCCTGAAAATACATAAGAGACATGAAATGAATTTTAAAGAAGTAAAAATGATTATAAAGAAATGCTATAAGCTATGACTCATCGCTGTATCACTGTCTTCCCGTCCATCGTCGATTTGCTCGAATGGGCAGCAGTAACATCTCCATATGACCTGTCTCATGCAAGTAGAGCCCAAGGACACCTGCTTGCTCCAGGAACATAAAGAGCCTCAAACCATTCCATCAGGTCATGGGAATGGGTCTATAATTGTTACTGGTATCTGGCATATCAAATACGACACGGGTAGCTTGCCAGACTCTGCCGTGCAGGTAGCATACTCTTGTAGTCATCTCATATGCTACTAAATTCAGTAATTAGATCAGTGAAATGAATATATTCTTATAAACATACAAATCACAAAAACTGACTCAAGAGACAGTCTTACTACATCTATAACAAATAAGGAAGTTAAATTGATAATTTTAGAAAAACTACTCACAAATAAAAATTAAGGATGTCATCTCTAGCAAATTCTACTAAAAATATAAATAAAAATTAAAACCAATGCTTAACCAAATATTTCAAAAAGTAGAAAAAAAGCAGGGCACTTTTGAAATCACTGTATAAGAGAACAATATCAGATTTATACCACAACCAGACAATGGCTTCACAAGAAAAGTATAGTCCAATGTTTCTTGTAAATATAAATATACAAAAATTCTCAATCAAATACTAACAATATTATTTCTATGGAGCCAAATATTATCTCTTTAGAGTCAATGAAATAATATAGGGAATAAAGCACTTGCAACACGGCTGACCTAGTTCAATCCTGGCAGCACTTGTTTCCTGAGCACCAGCAGGAGTCACTTCTGAGCACAGAGCAAGGCTAGCCCCTGAGTACCTTTAGGTATGGCCCAAATACCCCCACCAACCAAGTACTTAGAAAACCTAACCCAGGACCATATTTAAAAAAATTATATACTATAGCCAAGTAGGATTTTATTAATTCCAGGAGTACAAATTTGATTTGACATTTGAAAATCAATTCATGTAATATGCTTTATCGACAAATAAACAATCACAAACATATGTAGTAAATACAGAGAGAAAAAAAACTTGACAAAATCCAACCATCTTTCTTGATTAAAAATACAACATATTAGAAATAGACAGAAACTACCTCAACCCTCTGAAGTCTACAAAAAATTCACATCAGTCATTCATATTTAATGGGAATGAATGATTTCTACCCTAGATCAGGAGTAAAGTATCTTCTCACGTCGCTTCTATTTAACATTGTGCTGGTGGCTCCAGTCCAGGCAATTTGGTAAGGGAAAAAATGGTGCCCAGTTAGGAGGCAACAAATGCCTATACTGACTAATGATACGATCTGTGTAGAAATTTCCTTTTCTAATTGCATTACCATGATTTGCAATAGTATTAATGTTTATGTGTTAGTACACCACAACCACCACCAAAGAAAGTACCAGTGTTTCTCCACCACTCCCATAGGTCTCATTCACCTCCACCTCTTCCTCCTTCTTGTAACTCAGTTCTGTTGTTGAATTCTTGGGTGGGCTTTCACTAGGCATTGCCTATACACTTGTTTTGTGTCTAAATATGCCACCAGTACTTGTTTTTCTTGTTTCTCTCCTTCTTCTCCTTTTCACTTACTTTTCTTAATAAGATATACTCTAGTTCTATCCACATTTTACCAAAATGCAAGATTTTATCCTTTATGATAACTGGTTAGTGTATCACAGTGTATATATATTACAATTTCTTTTATCAATTTGTCATTATTGAGTACTTGGGTTGTATCTGGGCCTTGGCTGTTGGAAATAGTTCTTTAATCAACAGAGGAGTGTATTTGTCTTTTTCAAAGTAGTTCTGTTATATTCTTGGGATAGATACTAAGGAGTGATATTTATATAGAAATTTCTAAGAAATCCATTAGAAAACTATTAAAACTGATAATAAGTTCAGTACAGACTTGTGATTTATGATCAATAAGTTAATACAAGTTATAGTCAAAATTTTATTATGATCAATAAAAGTTATTGCATATAATGATATAATAACATACAGAGTCAATGAATAGAGGGTCCAGAGAGGTATAACAATGTATAAGACACTTGTCTTATAAGCAAATAACCCACATTCAATCCCCAACTCTACATAGGATCGCCCTGAGCACTGCCAGGAGTCAGCACAGTTGGGTGTGACCCCAAAACAAAATTAATTAGAATGCATATTGAATGATCAGTTAAATTAATTACAACTACCTTTACAATAGCACCAAAGAGAATAAGTACTTAGGAATGAATATAACAAAAGAGGTACAAATTGTATACTCTGAAAATGAAAAAGAATATTGAAAGAAATTAAAGACCTAAATAGGAGAACAGAGAGATGGTGCTGTGGGTAGAGTGCTTGCCTTGCTCACCTACCATATGGGATGCCAAGGATTGAGCCAACCCAGACTCAATCCCTGGAATCCCATTTGGTCCCCTGAGTCCTACCAAAAGTAATTCTTGGGTACAAACACAGGAGTAATCCTTGAACATCGCAGGGTATAGCCCCTTCCAGAAAAGAAGACCTAAATCACTCTCTCTTGTACATGGCCCAGAAGATATATAATTAAAATAGATCTAAGAATTCAATTTGATTTATCTTGGAATTTCATCTGACTTCTTGATAGAAATTGACAAAATAAATTCTAACATTTATATGCATATTTGATCACTTAATCACTTGAAGTGATCAAGTGATCATTTGATGGACTCTAAAATAATCTTGAAAAGGAACATGTGTGAATAAATGTCTAAAGGTCTGATACCAACATAGAACTGAGCATTAAATACAGACAAAAAATGCAAATGATGGCTTCTAAGTGTACGTAGTGCAACCCACAATGTGTGGGGAAGGAGGGAGAGAGAGAGGAAGAGAGAGAGGAGATAAAGAACCTGCCATTTAGGCAGGATGTGGGGGGGGGGAGGGAATTGGGGACATGGGTGGTGGTTGAGGGGCACTGGTGGAGGGCGGGTGCTGGAACACTGTGTGACTGAAACCCCCAAGCGTGAACAAAGTTGTAAGTGTATATCTCACGGTGGTATAATAAAATGTTAAAAAAAAATAAAACTATTTTAGCATCTTAAATTAAATAAAAAGAGTAAAAAGAGAATGGTAAGAATAAAGTTTTTATTTTCCACAAAAATAAAATCTTGAAAAAAGCAGACGAAAAATAAGACTCAGAGCCAGATATATAATATAAAAAGTAAAGCATTTACCTTACCAGCCACCCAGGTTTGAGATCCTGGTACCACATATAGTCCCTCAAGCACTGCCAAGGGTTTCTCCTGAGCACCAAGCTAGGAAAAGCCCCTGAGCACCACTGAGTGCAACCCCCATATTAAAAGACTCACTCTTTCCAATTCCAAAATACAAAGCAACAGTTAGGATAAGGCTGTACATTTAGGTCAATGGAGAAGAATTGAAAGCCCAGTTATTTAAATGTACATCTATGAGCAGGGTGTCAGAGCCATTCAGTGGAGAAATAATAGTCTTTTTCACAAGTGGTAGAGGGACAGCTAGTTGATGTGTTCTTGCAAAAGTATGAGCATGGGCCCTTACCTCAGACCTTATAAAAATTAGCTCAAAGCCCTTACTGTAAAGGTTAGAACTAAAATCTTAGAAATCCTTAGAAGAAAGCATAGGGTAAAACTTCATGACCTCAGTCTTGGCAGTAGGTTTTTTAGATAAGGCACGTAAGGCACAAACTACCAAAGGGGAAAAACATAAATTGGACTTCAATACAAAAATTTAAATGGTGGGGCTGGAGAGATAGTACATCAGGGAAGGTGCTTGTCTTGCACGTGACCAACCAGGTTTGATCCCTAGTAATCAGATGGTCCCCAGATGGCCACCAGGAATGATCCCTAGCACAGAGCCAAGAGTAATCCCTGAGCTCCTCTAGGTGTAGCCCCTAAACAGAACAAAACAAAGAAAATTGTATACATTTGTGCTTCACAGAACACCATGAAGACAAAGAAAAGCTAAGGCCAGAGAGATTGTACAGTACTTAGAGCACTTGCTTTGCACAGAGTTGATCTTAGTTCAATCCCTGGCACCCCATATGATCCCAAGTCCCTCTGAAGTGATCCCCATGTGCAGGACCAGAGGTAAGCCCAAGCACAGCCAGATGTGGCCCCAAAACAGTGATAATGAAGAGCTAGTTTACAGAATGAAAAGATATGCTTGCAATCATATTTCTATTTCTAATAAAACTTACATCTAGAATCTATAAAGCACTCAAAAACAAATAATAAAAAAGGCAAATAACTCATTTTTAAATGTGCAGGAGATCTGAATAGATAATTCCATAAATAATATATGTTACTGATCAAAATGACATATAAACATGCTCTACACGATTAGTCAGAGAAATGAAAGCCAAAACAATGGAACAACCACTTCTCATCAACTAGGCTGAATTTGAAAAGTCAGATAATAACAAGTAAGTTTGGGGTTGGCAAAGTATGTAGAGAGCTCAGAACCTCGACACTGCTAATGGAAATATAAAATAGTGCGGCAACTTTGGCAGACTGTCTGGAAGTGCCTTAAACCATGTGTTACCGTATGACCCAGCAACTCTCCTTCCAAGTATATGCCCAAGAGAAATTACAACATATGGCCACAAAAACCTGTACTTAAATGTTTGTAACAATATTGTTCATAAGAGTCAAAAGATGGGAAAAAACAAATGTCTATTAATTAACTATGAATAGCTAAGCAAAGTAGTATGTACATACACTGGAATAGAATTTGACCATAAGAGCATTGGAGTACTGATGCATGTAACAACATGAATGAACCTTGGAAGCCTTACCCTATGTGAAAGAAGCTCATTTAAAAGAACTGTAGGATTGTAGAAGTGCATTAATAGGCTGTATTCAGAAGAGGCAAACCTAGAGACAGGAAGTGATTAGTGATTGCCTTAGGGCTTGGGTATCTGAGAAATAGGGAACAATAACTAAAGGATGCAGGGTTTATTTTGAGCTGGTGAAATTGTTCTAAAATTGATTATGATAATGAATATGCAACTCTGAATATACTTAAAATCTCCTTGTACCTTTAGTAGGTAAATTTCATGGTATGTGAATTCTACTTCAATAAAGCTATTTTTTAAGTTGGGGCAGAGTGATAGACAGCAGGTAGTGCCTTTGTCTTGCATACGGCCAACCTGGGTTTGATCTCTGGCATCCCATATGGTCCTCCAAGCTCTGCCAGGAATGATTCCTGAGCACAGAGCCAGGAGTAACCTCTGAGCATTGCAGGGTGTGTGTTCCCCCTCAAAAAAAAGCTATTTGTAAGGCACTCAGGGAAGCGATTTATAATTAGAGCTCTTACTCTATTATTACAAAGTCAAAGATGCCTCAAATAAAGGTTCTCTAAAGATTTAAGAAAGAATCAAAAAGCTTGAAAAAAAGAAAAATCTTATAATCTGAAAAAAGAAAAATCTTATAATCTAAAAAAATAAAAGAAAGAAAATTGAGGTGCAAATCTGCAGTCTGGCTACAATCAGTTGCCTGCTGGGGAACTCCTTTCCATGTTTAGGGAAATTTTTTATGTATCACAGGGACTTCTGTTGTCAATTTCAAGTCCCATGTTTCTTCATACTTCTTTTAAAATTTTTGACCAAGAGATAAAGGCTTTAGTTAGTGTTAACAATGAGAGAAAAGAAAAAATGCCTTCTTCCAGGAGAGCGTGGCTAAAACCCACTAAGGTTTATTGAGAGCCTACTGTTAATATTGTATGGTGCTTTGGGGAAGACAGATGAATACAATGGGTTTCTTAGCTCATAAGGAATTTACAGATGCTAGGGGAAATTTGATAGAGTAAGTAACCAAGTTTTGGGGACAGATAGTTGGAGGATGGGGTGGGGGCATCTATCTACCCTGAAGTTTCCTGGCAAGTTTACATGTTGGTTAAAAATTGAGAAATACTAACCCAACTGGTTATGTTCACTAGCCAATGTGAATGACTCTTTTTCAGTTCTCTGGGAGGTCAATCTAAAGTTGTAGAGTTTAGAATCCCTCCAACAAATACAGAACATTAAGTGGTTTCTCCTTTGCTCCCCCACTCCCTTTTTCTTCATCTTTCCTCTCCTCTTGTTGCCTTCCTCATCTGGTGCTGATATCTCCACGTCTAAATGGAGGGCTCAGAACAGAGATTTTCTTACCCTAGTGGTACTCAGCCTATCTCTGAGAACCATCAGAGTTTATTTGTTAGAACTCCAAATTAGCCACTTGTTGCATGCAGCTTTCTGTTTCTTTTTGTCGTCGTTGTTTTTAATAGAGCCAGTAATGTTCCGGATGACTGTGTGGTTAACTCTGGTCTGACTCTCCACCTCCGTGGTTTTATTAGCTGTGTGTTTGGCTCTGAGATCCCCTCTCTAGCTATTGCCGTTATTGAGACTGTTTGCGTCTCCAGTGAATCTCTCCTAAATCCCCGACTGTTATCTGGCATGGGTATGCGTGTCTAAGAAGTGAGTGCATTCTTGTCTGAAGCATGTCCACACTGTCTCAGAAACAGCCATTGCTGACCTAACTTTACTGGGTCCTCAGATTGATATGATTAAGATTTATGAGGCTTACTCTCAGTCATGAACCTATTCAAAGATAAACTTGTAAATCCAATGAGTTCTGAAGATGACTAGTTGCTACTTACCTTTCAACCTTTAGGGGATTTTAGAAATGATTTATAACTACCCCCTTTCCTCCAACAATATCATTAGGAAGATGTCAAGGAAGAGTCAGCTTCTGCAGCTCACTGATTTTTAGTCACAGAAACGTGCTTTTAAAAAGCAAGTTCACAAATGGAATATGTGTGTGCTTATACAAATATGTGTTCCTGAAAATTCTGTTCTTGAGTGGCCGTCTAATAAGGTCATTGTCACAGAGAAGGAGAATGTACATCTCAACTGAAAATTATACAAGAATCATGAATACTATGACAAAATTCTTCCTATATTAGACTTTTCTTCCAAAAGTTCATTGCTACAAATGACTGTGTAAGATCATTTATAAGAAGGACAGACTTGGAAATTACAAAATTACACTTAGGTATGGATAAAGTTTGGAAAGGTGTGCAGAGCCTAGTTATACAGTAATTCATTGGCTGTTACGTATCTAGTCACTCTGGGAAGCTGTTTTTTCTGGTAGCTGGGTGTTTCCATTGAAGTACACTTTTCCATTAGTTTAACCAGTGCAATTTCCCTGGATTTTTAAACAGTTTTAAGTTAATCTTCTTTTAATGACTCAGAGTCATGCCTATTTAATGCGGAGACAGTATGCCAGGGGAGAAAGCACAGGCTCTGCAGGCAGCAGACCTGCCCCGGAACGCCCGCTCCTGCTCTTTGTAGCTCGCAACAGTGGACTCATTCCTTCGTTTTTGAGCTCCAATTTCTCATCTATAAAATGGGAATGGTGTAAAGTAAACAGTGATGATTCAAGGGGTCAGTGGTATACTAAAGTGGTTTTTAAATATTGTTCATAATGAAATTATTTTTACAAAAAAGATCTTCCAGGGGGTGGAGTGGTTGACTCCACACCCAGCAGTGAGCAGAGCTTTCTCCTGGCTATGCTGGGATGACTCCTGGCGGTGTTCAAGGGAACATAAATGCTGCCACAGGTTTCAAACTGCGGTCAACAGCATGTAAGGCTTGTCTCTCAGGCCTACAACTTAGATCTTATAGCAAAGAGTCCCACAGTGACTAAATAAAAGTGGAAATACTTGAGCCAGGGAGTTAGTTCAAAGTGCTTTGCATTTTGGAGACTCAGGTTAGGTTCAGTTACTGGTACAGAAGGGTCCCCCAGAGTCACCAGAGAGAGACACTGAACATGGCCCATGGAGCCTGGAAACAAAGAACAACAGCAGGCGTAGAAATACTCTGAGTTTCAAAAATCATTGTATCTACTACAGAGTCTTACACTTAATAGACACTATTTACCTCATACCAGTTAATATTTCTTGCATTAATTAATCTAAAAGCCTTTATACCTGTCTATGTCTTAATGTGGCTTAATCCTGGCTTTTTTTTTTGTTTGTTTTTGGTTTGGACCACACCTGGCGATGCTCAGAGGTTGCTCCTGGATGTTCTCAAGGGACCATATGGGATATCTGGGATCAAACCTGGGTCAGTAGCATGCAAGACAAGTGCTTAACCATGATACTTTCTCTCCTGCCCTCTTGTACCTATTTTTAATGTAATTTTCTATCTTACCACTAAATTGTTTGTTTTCCTCAATATAAAGCTTTTACTTGCTAACAACCTTTAACTTGTTACTTCTTTATGTCATTCCTGGGCTTAGAAACCAGACAACCATGACTTAACATTAACTGTCAAATAAAGGCAAACAGGTTCTGCATGGGAGTTTACATTACTTATATATATATACATATATATATATATATACATACATACATATATATACATATATATATATATATATATATATAATTATATATATATAACATAATTATATACATTGGATTCAAACTTTATAACACAGTTCTTGGTTTTTTGAAGATCTTTTCTGAAAATAGTGTAATACAATAGAAACAAATAAATTTGGATTTAGACTTAAGTCTGAATCTTAACTCTACTTGTCAGCTATATGACCTTGGGAAAATTTGTTTCTCTAAACCTAAGATGCATCATCTATAAGATGGAAAAATAAAGAAGTTATAGAATTATAATAATTAAATGAAGGAATAGATACAAAGTATATAATGAAATCCCTAGGCACATAAAGTAACTGATACACAACATTTTATTCTGTTTTTCCCTCTTTGTTTTTTTCTTTCTTCCTGATTTTTCCATTGTTTCTGGGTAGACACAGTTACTAACTGGCTCAAGGGAGCTAAATAATCTGTTATACATTCTTGTATATGTTAGGAAAAGGTGAGTGGTGAGTTTAAGGAAGAATGAGGAAATGAGATGGAGTATGGATATAAAAAAGGAGAAAAATGCCAAGATAATAAGGCAATTTTAGGAAGGCCATAGAATAGTCAAAAACACAAATACTAGTGAAACATATGCAGTTTCCAGTGTGGTGCATCCTTAATCAGGCACTATTCTGAGCCGTCTCTCTTGCTTTATGTCAATTTTTGACATAAAATCTTGATTATAGCTTTGGGCTGCAATCCACTTGGCTTAAGTGTCACCAATTGTTGAAAGGTTTTGTATGATTGAACTCAAAGAATTTTCACAAAGACTTTTAAAAGGGTCTTTTTGAAAATGATTATATTTAAGCATATATATTCTAGGATGAACTACATTTTATCAATTAAAATTTAAATCAAGAAACAGAATTATTATAAGTAAAGCATTTCTTTCGGAAGGGGCTCCAAGCAAGCCCAGAAGTTGCTCCTATGATTCTTTTCTCAGGAATGCTGGGAACCGTACTCAAGAGTGCTTGGTCTACATACTAGAGAGTGTTTAGAGGGCCAGGTGAATCAGGCACATGCCTTGAACACTAGTTTCTCTCCAGCCTTAATACTGAATAACTGTAGCGCAATGGTATGGCTCCCTCCTGGTCCTCCTCCACTCTTTCCTTGTCTGGCTGTCCCCTATTTGCCCATCTGCTGAGCACCATGCCATCTTACAGACCTCTTGACTTCTATCTGTTCCAATTCACTAATATCAGAGAATTCTCTATTTTTCTGAGTGCAGTTGCTCAAAATTTAGTCTTTAAGGACAGGGCTTTTGTGCTGTATTTCCATAGCTAAAATTGGACACAGTATATTAGAGAAATTAAGCCTATGGCTTTCAGCCACTTTACATCTATGGAGCAATTGTTGACAACTTGATTTAATTCCACTTTGAAACTTAGGTGCTCACCTGACCTTCATTGTACCAATTCCCAGGCACTTTTTGGGGGTTCTAAGAGATAAATGAAATATACCTCCTCTAGAGACTGAAACTCTGGAATGGTATAAAGTAGATCTCAGCATCAGGGGGGTCGGCCCTTCCCCCCCTCCATTTTGTTGAGCCTGGTGGCCCGCCCAGAAGCTGCCCTTGGGTGACCAGCCATAGCATGCAGTCTCAAATGCGCTGGGGAACCTGGAACTCTGCTTTCCCCAGGCTCAGCTGACCATGGGGCTCCCAGGAGGACAGATGGGTTTTGGGAATGGGCCCATCACCTCTGAAGGGTCCCGGAAGCAGCCGGATGAGACTCGCCCACCACACTAGCCACCACCTTCACTGTCTGGATGCTGGGATACTACCTCACAACCAGATTAACAGAGCAAAACCAGTTTGAGCCCAGGTTGCGCGGCCACTTGCGGCCGCGCGGTCCATCAAATTAGTGGAAACAGTTATGTCCTTTAATGTACTGCATTCTACGGTGTGCAGGAAAGTTTGGCGGGAGGGAGAGATAGAGAGGAGAGAAAAGACATACAGAACCTGCCAAGTAGTTGAAGTGTGGGAGGGTGGAGGGAGGTGGGGACATTGGTGATGGGAGATGGGTTTGGGTGGAGGGATGGGTGTTGGAACACTGTAGAACCAAAACTCTACATGAGCATCTTGCAATTGTATGTCTAAAAGTGGTGTAATAAAATTTGGGAAAAGAAAAAAAAGAACCTGCCATAGAGGCAGTCTAGGGAGGGGGATGAAATTGGGGACACTGGTGGTGGAAAATGGGCACTTGGTGGAGGGATGGGTGCTGGAACACTGTATGACTGAAACCCAAATATGAACATCTTTGTAATTCTATATCTCATAGTGGTACAATAAAATAAAATAAATTTTAAAAAAATCTACATTTTTTAAAATTTATTTTATTTTATTGTACCACTCAGCAATTAATAACCATAAGCTGTGGAATCTGCCACCAACCATTCCTTCTAGCTCCAGGAGAGCCATAGAAGACCAAAAGGAACTGGAGAGATAGTAAAGGAATTTAGGTTCTTGCCTTGTATGCACCTGATTTGGGTTTCATCCCTGGCACCTCATATGGTCTCCTGAGCACCACTAGGAGTGATACATGAGCACAGAGCCAGGAGGAAGCCTGAGCACCACCATGTATGGCACAAAAAAAGGTAAAAATAAATTAAAAAAAAAAAAAAGGAGTGCAAGGAGTACCAGACTTAGTGTTAGGGACTGGTTCAAGCCTGACCTTCCACTTGCTTGCCATATGACTCAGCCAAGTCCCTTAGCCTGTGGGCGGCTCAGTCTCGGTGATGGAGATCGTCTACCTTATGAGGAAGCCCTGTGTGAATTATGAGACCATAAACTATAAAGTACCACGCCAATAAAATTTTATTTTGAAGCGCTCAATTTCCATTCTTCCCTCCCTGGGTCACTCACGTGCAATCTCCCAGAGTCAACCCTCTTCCTCTCTTACCCTATTTCTTGACTTGAGGTACTGGGCTATGCTTCACCCTCAGGTCTCGTTCCTCATTCCATCTCCAGAATGATCCTGTGACGATTTGCGCCCAGGCAGACAGTTTAACAAAGCCCTGCCAACATGAGGTCACTTTCAGTCCGTTGTTATGGCAGCTACTTGTTGCTCTAGCTGCCATAAAGGAAAAACAGCCTCTAACAATGATTTCCTTTCGGAGAATGCGCCCTCAAGCCTAGGTAAATGCCATTGGTAAATTGGGGGAAGCGGGGTAGGGTCCTGTGGGGGACCGCTGGGGTCCCCCTACGGGAAACAAGTTCCTTTCTACCTCCAAAGCTGGCGGGAATGGATAAAAACTCAGGAATCCGGTGCAATTTTAAAAGACTTTACTATCACAGATTCTGATATTCAATCCAAGAACAGGAAAATCCCCAGACTCTGGGTTCCCGTCTGGGCCCGGCCACATGTAGGCCAAGATGGCTGCCACCACATGTTGAAACCCAACAGAGAACGGAGAGAATGGAGAGAAGCAAACGCCAATCTGGGAAGCCAAAATGGCAAAAAGGCCCCTTCTTCTTTTCCTAGCTTCTTTTATAGACAGAAGCATGCCAAAAATCTTCCAGCCCAGCCCATCATGGGTTGGGCTATCTAGAGATGTATTAGGTAAATGACCCTTTTAAAATGTAGATCTTTAGGTGAGCCAAAGGCTCAAGCTTCACAAAAGCCAGAGCTGATCTCCAGAGGCAAAATCTCCCTAGCAGAGAGAGGAGAGGCTGCATCTCTGAACCAGAAAGCAGTTCAGAATGTAATTTATAGGAAATGGCATTAATACTTTTTACCATGAATATATAGCTAGCAGATCCCAGACTCTGGATCCACTAAGGTCCAAAATCCATCAGAATAATTCACTTTGGCATTACCTTTAGAGTCAGAGACACATTGGTTTGCCTGGAGGCCCACTGGCATTTCTCTGAACTAGGAGAATTGATTACATTATGGTTGATCCAACGTGGCCAAGTACTCTTGGGATATCTACATGCATGTCCCACACGGGGACCTGTGGGAACAGAATATTGATCTGGGGCAAGTGAGATTCATGATAAAAATATTTATGCCATGTAAAATTATGAAATCAGTCCAATTCTGCCTGAACTCCCATTGTGTCTGCTCCGGAGATTCTCCAAAGGCAGGGACCAGCTCTCCACATAAGCTAAGTGTAGCTGGAGGCTAAGGCTCGGTAGGGCCTGTCACCCAACAGGGTCCCTGAAGACTCAGGAACCATCAAGGTAAGGATTCACAGAAGATGGTGATTGACCCTAGGACCTTACCTCTCTGCAGAACCTCTGAGGGACTCCTAAGCAAGACTGAAAGACCTGTAAGATCCCATTGGGAGTAGCCTCCATAAGCAAAAAAAAAGGCAAGGCTGGGCCTCACTCTGAACATTTCCAGATGGGCCTATCTCCATGCTGCCTTTCTTCTTTGGACCAGCAGGAGGATTGGAGAGATGGGAAAGGAGCACAAGAGACCCGAAGTAAAGAAAATTGGACAGGATGTTTCCTAGTACTACAGAGGCTGAGGCAAGCAGCAGCATGAGGAGGTGAGCTGTGAAGGTGCTGAACTGGTCAATGTTTCCGCTGGAAACCCCTCCCTTCACAGGTTTGTCAGGGAATTCTCTCTGGGCTGAAATTTAGTGCCCACTTTCTGCCATTCTTCAGCACTGTGCTAGGGACACTTGCTTCTTGTTCCAGACATTCGGGGACCACTAGCAAAGAACCCTATCCCCACCCCCCCAACTTCTTTTGATCATTTGTCTTCCTGTTCATTGATTTGCTCAAGCGGGCACCAGTAACATCTCCATACGTCCTGCTGCATGCTAGTGTAGCCCAAGGGCATCTGCTCACTCCAGGAACACGAAGAGCCTCAAACCATTCCTTCAGGTCATGGGAATGAGGTCTGTAATTGTTACTGGGTTTGGCATATCAAATACGACAAAGGTAGTTTGCCAGGCTCTGCCATGAAGGTGGGATACTCTCAGTAGTAGGCTCTCAGTTCGTGCATTTACTGATGACAGGGAGAGATCAGCTTTTCACTTGGATGGAGCTCTGGCAAGCTGTGGAGTCAGGTTGTTGAAAATGGTGGCCCTCATGTTTTGGGGGTTCCTCTGGCTTCTTGTGAGGCTCTATTGGGATGGTGGGCCAGGGCTAGAACCCGCCTTCCCTCCCAGATGCCTCATGATCAGCCCAGCACAGGGAGAGCTGGTAGCTCTCTTTTGCTCGTGCTCTCTTGCAGAGCGCTGTCTCTCACATGCACACTCTCTTTGCTCACACTCTCTCGTGAGTTCTCTCTCACGCTCTCTTTTTTTTTTCTTTTATGGGTCACACCTGGCAATGCTCAGGGGCTACTCCTGGCTCTGTACTCAGGAATTACTCCTGGCGGTACTCGGGGACCATATGGGATGCCGGGATCTAACCCAGGCTGACACTGGCCCACCATGTGCAAGGCAAACGCCCTACCCACTGGGCTATTGCTCCGGCCCCTCTCACGCCTCTCTCTTGCACGTGTGCTCTCTCTCGGCGCATGTTCTCTGTGTCTCTGGTTAAAGCATACCTGGGCTTGAAATAGGCTTTGCTGTAGGGTAGGACTCTGACGAGCAGGGCTTGAGATCCGCTTTTCTCTTGAGTGGAGCTCTGACGAACTGTGGAGCCTGGATGTTGAAAATGGCTGCCCTCATGCTTCTTCTTTTGATAGAACTAACTTCTTTTGATGAAGTAGTTTTCTGAGCACTCAGCCTACAATACAATAAAAACTGCCTCTGTCAATTTGTAGGAAATGTGTTGTGGGAAGAGTACATTGTCTCCCAAGAGGTGGGGATCTCCTGCCCACAGGCCCAAGGCTGTGGACTGAGGGAATCTGTTGTGGCTGCACATTCAGCATCACTGCTCCTCTCCGCGATGGGCCCAGGCGGAAAGCAGCTTTGCAGAGAGTTGGAGACAGCCATTAATTTAGCCATTCATTGTTACAGACTGTGCAAACCTTTAAATTTTCTACTCACTCATCCCCACCTACTCTGAAATGCAACTGGTTGGGGGGCACTTTCTGTTACTGTCCTTAAAGAAGGTAGATTTCTGGTGGAACATTGAGTGTTTTTTTTTTTCCTTTTCTAAAAATGGGGCAGTAGGCTAAACACTTTTCAGAATCTCTGCATACTTCTCATGGGCTACTAAAGCTAGTAATGTCACATAAAAAATATCAGGTAAATCAAACACTGAATACAGAAGAAATCTCCCACCAGTGGCATTATAAGTTCAAATGTTTGAGAAAGCAGACAAGTGACAAGGAGCTGATGGGACTATACATATGGCGGGGCCCCTGCAGATTGCGAGGGCTTGTGGATGCAGCTCAGGCCATGAACACTCACGTGACAAGACTCCTAACAGTCAGCCCAGCCACAGTGAAGCCGGAGGGTCTGATCTTGCCACTTTGGACTTTGGCAGCCAAGGAAGAAAAGGATGACAGAGAGGCAGCCCTGGTTCCCCCGGAATAAATCAGTAAGATTCCTTTTCTTGGGGCCTGCTTGCCCTGGGTGAGAGGTGGTGCCTGGCTCCCAAAGGAGCTAGGAGACTTGGGAGTCTGGGCTTATCTCCAGGGAGAAGTGGAATGTCTGCCTGTGGTGCCTGATTTGAGGGTGAGGTGAGAAGCCATGGGTCCCAACTCTAAGCTGACAATATGATTTCTATCTCTGGAAACCAGGTTTCTATTAAAAAGCATTAGCAGGGCTGGAGAGATAGTACAGGGGTAAAGGCATTTGTCTTGTCTACGCCCCTTTTAATCCCTGGCACCACATGGTCCTCTGAGCATTGCTGCTGGCAGGCCTGGAGGTTCCTGAGTACTTCCCAGGGAGTAATATAAGGAGGGGGTCCTGGGGCTCCTTAGCACCATTTGGGAATCCATACCCCACCTCCAGAAGACATTTGCAGAGACATCTTCAATAATAGAGGTACTTCTAAAATGTCAGTGGAGTATTTTTGGGGGGGGAAGGGCAGTACACCTGAAATTCAATCTTTACTTTTTAAATGCTAAAAAGCAAACATCAGGGTTTACCAATAGTTTTACTCAATATTTTACTCAATAAAAGTCGATACAGTGAAAGTCTAATCCTTTTAGTCACAACAAATTCAATTCCAAAGGGAGTCATTAAGGCAAAATAAATGTGTTTGGTGTGTACAGATGCAAGAACCAACTTCTTGTACTTTCTGCCTGTCTGACTGTGGCAGTCCAGATTGAGTAAGGGAGAGTTTGGTAAATACTGGTCAGGGACGGGGAGTGAGTGAGGTTGCTAGGAAAGGTAGGGCATTACTAAGCCCTTGATGGAATTTCTTTCTGCATATTTTAAATTGAACATTCAGGGAAGTGCATGAAAGTATATATTAATAAAAGAATGAAATAAAAAATTGAGGCTGCCAAACACAGACTGAAGGCAAACAAACAAAAGACCATCCATGGGGCAGGAGCGATAGCACAGCAGGTAGGGCGTTTGCCTTGCACACAGCCGACCTGGATTCAATCCCAGCATCCCATATGGTCCCCCAAGCACCACCAGGAGTAATTCCCTGAGCCAGGAGTAACCCCTGAGTATTGCTGAGTGTGGCCCAAAAAGCAAGAAAAACAAAACAAAAAGACCATCCATATCCCCACAGACCCTTGTGGACCCCCTACCCTGAATATCATTTTTTCTTTTCCGCACTCTTTTATTGTGATGGTATTAGTTTCCATCACTGTATATGATGAAGGTTCATCAATAAAAGCACAAGATGAGAGGTGACGACAAGAGTATCCCACCTGCATGGCAGAGCCTGGCAAGCTACCCATGTCGTATTTGATATGCCAAAAACCAGTAACAATTATAGTCCTCATTCCCATGACCTGAAGAAATGGTTTGAGGTTCTTCATGTTCCTGGAGCGAGCAGATGCCCTTAGGCTACACTAACATGTGACATGACATATGGAGATGTTACTGGTGCCTGATCAAGCAAATGGATGAACAACGGGAAGACAAGTGATACAAGTGACAAGTGATATGATGCAAGGGTACTACTACATGCCTTTTCAAAGCGTATATTAAGACACATTATTGACGTTCCTTTCTCATGTTGCTAACCTATGTGAATACATGTTCCTAAACTGTACTGTTCAGTTTTTTTTTTAATTTTTAAAGTTTTTTTTTCTGGATGGGGGCCGCCAATGGGGGGCTGTGCTCAGGGGTCTATTCTGGAGGAATCAGAGGACTATATGGGATGTCAGAGATCAAACCTGAGTTGACCACATTGCAAACAATCACCCTCCCTGCTGTGCTATGGTTCCAGCCAGTTTGTTGAGATCTGCATATTGTATGCTTTTTCCTGCAACTAACTCCTTCCATTGAGCACACAAACAATAGTCACCCAGATGGTTTGTGCCTGGCTAAGCTCATTTTCACTCTTGTATAATATTCTGTTGACTAGACTAAAATTTACTTCACCATTGTATTCTTGATAGATATTTTATCTGATTACAATGTTTTGTTATTACAAACAATTTTGCTTTAGACATGACAATTCCTATCTCCTGGGAAACAGGATAACTTTTGCTAGGGATTTATTCCTCTCAGGTTATAGAACTTGTATATCTTCAGCATTTCAAATAATGCCAAATGATTTCCAATCAGGTATTGTGTCCTTCCTATTTCTTAATTTTAGCTGATATGTTTTACTGTGTTTGTTTTGGGGCCTCACCCAGATGTCCTGAGGGACTATTCTAGCCTCTGTACTCATGAGTGATCCCTAGTGGTACTCAAGAGACCAAATATGTTGCTGGGACAGAGCTGGGACCCACCACATGAGAGACAAGCACCTTCACTATACCTTCTATCCTGCCCCTATATCTGGTATTTTGTTTTGTTTTGGGGTCCCACTTGGCAGTGCTCTGGGTTTACTCCTTCGGCTCTATACTTGGGGATCAGTCCTGGCAGTGCTCAGAGGTAAAACAAGAACCTTAGCTGCTCTTCTATCTCTTCACCCTCCCATTTGTTTGATATTTTAATATTGGAAAGACATTAAACAATACATTTTTTGTTTATTTTTTGGGCCACACCCAGCAATTCTCAGGGGGGTTCTCCGGGCTCTGCACTCAAGAATTACTCTTGGCAGTGGTCTGGGTGGAGGGTGGGGGTGGGGTGCAATAAGGGATGTTGGAGATGGAACCTAGGTTGACTGTATGCAACCAAATTCCCTGCCCCCTGTACTATCTCTCCAGTCATGAACAATAAATTTAATGTTCATTTGCATTTGGGAATCTAATGCACGTGGAATGTTTTCCATTTGAGGCTGAAATGTCTCATTTCCTTGACTTCCAGTGAGGTTGAACATCTCTACCTATATTTATTTGTCAGCTCTGTGCTTTGGTGAAGTGCATGTTCCAGATTTTTGCCAACTTACCTTGGAATCATTTTTCCATGAGTTAGTAGAAATTTTTATATGTGCTCTTTGTACTGGGACTATTACTTGCATGTCTTTTCACTTATTTATGCTGACTTGATAAGCAGTTTGCTATAGACTCTGCTCTTTTATTTTTCCATAGTTGTTTCTCACAAGAGAAGAGATAAGCAAGAACTTCTCTCACCCTCAGTGAAAAGCTTCCCTGGGCCCCCTCTTAGACTTATCAGCCGGGAAGAATCTGGAGTTGATTCCGTTTATTTTACACATATTTTTCCCAAGCAAGAGTTTGTCTCGAGAGGCCCTCAAAAAGTATGGGTTTGTTGATAGCTTTCACCTGTGCTGGGGGAATTCTGCTTGGTGTCAAATAACCATCATAGTCTCAGAAAGACTAGTTCTGTTCTGAGTCTGTGAGAAATTGTAAAAAAAAAAAAAAAAAAAAACATCCAGACCTTTACCATAGGGTTCAAGTAACTATGGCACTAACAAACTGCTAAGTAAACCACTTCCAACGCTTACTTGCTGTGGAAACTCTCCCCTCTAGCTTCTTGTCAGTTAAGTGAAGGTAATTCTGCATGTCTTACCCCCTGGGAGCATCAGTAGATGATACCGTGGGGCAAGGCCTGCCAATACTCTCCCAGGTGTCCGTTCCCCTGTCCTAGGTAGGGCAGCCTCGTGGCTCAGTGTGATCTGTGACTGAAAGCCTTTCCTGCATTGCTCACCCCAGACTTGCATCTGGGCTTTTATGAGCACTGGAGTAAGAAGGCACGGGGGCGGCCGGGGGGAAAAGAAATTGTTGGCCAGTACTTCTAACAGTTTGTTAATACCCCCGAATATTGGCACCAAGTGCCTCCTCTTTCCAGGTCAGCTCACTTGCTATATTCTGTGTATTCATCAGACAAAAAAGGCAACATTACTTCCACAAGCCTAAAAGTACTAGAATAACATATGACAAAATATAGTTTGGACATTCTGGTTTTCATTTGGCCAATCACAGTTTTACTCACAAAGATCACATAGGCTTATTTTCATCATCTTTGTGCATTTCACTATCTGTCAGTCTGCTCTCTTTCTCTTTTTCTTTCTTTTCTCTTCTCTCTCTCTCTCATACACACACATAAATCACACACTGGGGCCCATACCCAGGTATTTCTTAGTTATTACAATCTATATAGTAATATACTTAGAGTTGCCAGCTCTGATCAGAATGTATCAGGAACTATTACAGTGTTGTTTTGGTTAAAAGCCTCCAATTCCATCTTTACTATTCTTTATGGTTAAATTTTAAGAAGGTTTCAAAGGCTATTCTTAATTAATCTGTGTGTGGTGTGTGTGTGTGTGTGTGTGTGTGTGTGTGTACCAGAACCTCATGCATGCAAAGCGTGCTCTTGGTCTCTGAGCTCCATGCCCCCAGTCAATTACTCATCTCATCCTAGTCTGCTCACCTTAGCTACCCCAAGATCTGTGATCTTGATAGTCAGAAAATGCCTCCATCTGCAGCCTACGCTTTCTTTAGTAAATGCACCAATTTAGCATTTTGCCAGCCACTCAGTTTTATGTTTCACATTCCTTCATGTGTGATCAACTGCACAGGCTTTTGTAAATTTGGGAGCAGACCCAGGGGCAACTTCCAGGTACTTAAGACCCATTTAGCACCACGGGTGGAACTTAAGGCCTCTCACGTGATCTCCTGCCCTTTGGGCTGTCCTCTGTTCCCATCATGTCTTATTCATCACTTTCCCATTCTAAATTCCTTCAACAATTTTTTTATTCATTTGCTTAATCAACAGATGTTGGGCTTCGCTATTTTAAATATGCTCTTAAATTTGCTACTACACAGATCATTGTTAGTGTTTTTTGAAATGCTTCTTGTGTAAATGGTGTGGAAGAAAACTAAGCGGGGGGAAGGCAATTGTTAGTGGACATGCAGTGGGAAAACATTGTTAGTTTTTTTCGATGACTCACATTTAGCTGTGTGTTGTTGCACTTCTTGGGCTAGTTGTACATTCAGCTACTTCTCTCTGCCAACTCAAAACTCCACGTGGTGATTCTCATTATCTGTTTCTCTCTTCTGGACTCAAGACCACTCTTCTAGTGTGTATCTTATAACATTTTGTATCTAGTTCCAATTTTATTTGTGATGTGTTCCCTCCTAGATAGTCTGTATATGGTACATGTCTGTCTGTTTTCTTTCTGTCTTTTTCTGGGATGGGGGTTGAACAACCCCCCCCATCATGTTTCGGATTTTATTTTTGGCTCTGAACTCTGGATTTACTCTTGGAAGTGCTCAGGGGACCATATGGGGTGCTGGGTATTAAACCCAAGTCATCCATATGTAAGTCAAGTGTCCTACCCACTGTAATATCTCTTTGGTCCCTGCCTGGACCCTTTCAAAGTTGACTTTCTTTGGTGTCAAAGAGAAAGGGGGTTATTTTGAGGGTACAAGCTAAATTGTCCTTCCATTTATGGCTGCTGTTAGACATGCTGGCATCAAGGAGGGGTGTGTGGAGAAGGGTCCTTTCCTTTCATTGCCTTCCCCTTAGTTTTCTTCCACACCATTTACACAAGAAGCATCTATGACCTCTTCTAACAGCCCAAACAGTAAGCAATACAATGATTGTGTCTGCCGAGGGTTTTCATGAAATAGTGCTATTGAGGGCCACTCACAGCTGGGTGCACAGAGGTGAGGTTGCTCTTGGTGATGCTTGGAGGATGGTAAGTCACTCAAACCCATGATTCCTGTGTCCACTGCATGTGCCCCAGCCCTTTGAGCCACCCCATGATCTGCAGGCTGCCAAGACAGCTCATGTGCCTACCATGTGTGAAACCCTAAATTCAATCCCTGGCACCAGTGGGCCAAAGACTAAACCATCAGGTCCTCATCTCCAGGGATGGCCTGGGTGCTCTCCAGAACTGCTGGGTGGAAACCCTATCAGACTTTAAAAAAATAAATGATTATAATTTGCATTTTCTGAATTGTCACCAAAGTCAAGCACCTTTCCAGATGCTTCATGGCAATTTCAATACCATCTCCTGTGAAACCAGCACAAGGGGCCAGAGTGCAGTGGGTAAGGCACTTGCCTCCCTTCTCTTCCTCCTCTTCCTCCCTCCTCCCTCCTCCTCCTCCTCCTCTTCCTTCTCCTCCTCCTCTTCCCTGTCTTCCTCCTCCTGCTTTAATTTTGGGATCATGCCTGTTGGTGTTCAGTGGCTACTTCTGGCTCTGTGCTCAGGGGACCATGTGGTTATTAATCATGGAGCCTTCTGTGTGCAGACCATGTGCTCAGCCCACTGAGCCCTCTCTCCAACACAATTCTTATTTTCTTTTAAACATTTGTTGTCTTATATTCAGATTTACACTTCAAATTTAGATCACCATCCTCCTGAAATTTAACTTTTGTATATGCTGTCAATCAGGAGGCAAAATTCCTTTAGCTCCATATGAATATCCTGTTGGTCCAGTGCCATTTTTTTCTCTCTGGGGCACTACCTTGTGTTTGGTTTTCCGGAAACCCCTGGCAAAGCTCAGGGCTCTGAGTACTCCTGGCTCTGAAATCACTTCTGGAAGTGCTCAGGGACAATATGGGGTGTTGGGATTGAACCTGGGTCAACACATGCAAGACAAGCGCCCTGCCTGCTGCTCTTTCTCCGGCTCCCATAACTCATGTTTTATATACATGTGGGTCTGTTCCTGGATTTTGTTCTGTTCTATTGGCCTATTTATGTACCTTTACACAAATACAATTATGCCTTTGTTTCTGTTATTTTATGACTTCTTTTTTTGCCTTGTATTGAAGGAATAGTATAAGTGCCTTCAATACAAGGAACTTGTGCTTTGGTATACAAGGACAGAATGGACAGAACTGATATCGGGACTCAAAAGTAGATGAAACTCTCAAAACTCCCACCCGACATACACACAAAAAATTGCTCTTCTTTGATTTGAGGGCTTGAATTTACTGTCTGCTAAATTTCCCAAGTTGAAAAAATCATCATTCAAGGCCTGTCTGCTAAATTTCCCAAGTTGAAAAAATCATCATTCAAGGCCTGGAGTGTGATTCAGTGATAGAATACATGCCTTACATGTGTGAAAACCTGAAACCTGACTTTGAGCCCTAGCACTGGGGGCCAGGGGGAAGCAAACTTTAAATTTATATATATATATATATATATATATATATATATATATATATATATATATATATATATATGAGCGGAGTAATAGCCCAGTGGGTAGGGCGTTTGCCGCACGCGGCCGGCCCATGCCGGCCTGGGTTCAATCCCCGCATCCCATATGGTCCCCTGAGCACCGCCAGGAGTAATTCCCTGAGTGCAGAGCCAGGAGAAATCCCTGAGTATTGCCGGGTGTGACCCAAAAAGCAAAAAAAATTATATAAATATATATATATATATATACAAACGTTTTATATATGTATATGTTTTATATATATAAAACTTTTGTATATATATACAAAAGGTTTTTGTGTGTATATATATATATTTATTGAATCACAGTGAGATAGACCATTACAAATCTGTTTATTATTGGGTTTTAGTCATACATTTTCCAACACCCCTTCCTCCACCAGTGCACATTTCCCAATACCAGTGTTCCCAGTTTCCCTCCCCCACCTGCTTCTAAGACATGCCTGTTTTTTTTCCTTTCTCTCTCTTCCCCCTGCTTTTTCCTCATTGTGGTTTACAATACAGACACTAAAGGTTTATCATGTATAGCCCTTTACCTACTTTCAATACTCAGTTCTAGTCTAACGTTATCATCCAACTATTGTTGGCAAACTGGTCCCTTCTCTATCTTACCTACCCTCTGCCCCCCACAGACTTGAGGTAGATTTCAATCTTTGACAAGACCTCCTGGCCCCTGGTTTTCCTGGCCTTGGATATTGGTCTCATAATATGTTTTTATGTATCCCACAAATGAAAGCAGTCATTCTGCATTTGTCCTTTTCCTTCTGATTTTATTCAGCATGACCATCCATTTATAGTTAAATTTCATGACTTCATTTTTCCTAAAGCAGCATAATATTCCATTATGTACCATGGTTTCTTTATCCAGTCTTCTGTTCTCTGGCACTTAGGTTATTTCCATATTCTGTCTGTTGTGAATAGTGCAAAAGAAAAATAAAAATGGACTGGGGAGATAGTTCAAAAGGTTAGCGTGCCTGCTTTGTGTACAGGAGTGGGCCCAGGCTGGATCCCCAGGACAGCATGATACCCTGAGCACTGTAGGCAACAGCTCCAAGCACTCTCCTCCCAGGTGTGACCCCAAAGCAACGTCAGAAACAACAAAAAGTAAAAACAAAGTTGTTTTTAAAGAGAGAAAGCCCAGCTCAGGATGGGTCCTAACAAATGACATAGTCATCAGTAGATCCAATAAATGGCAGAATTAGATGCTCCCCCCACCCCAAGAACCCCAAGCAACAACTATCTTCTAGAGATTATTTAAAAATATGTTTAAGATTACTAAATACATAAAAATCAAAGAAACCACTGACAGAAAGGTAATATTTTTTTAAAGACTGACTTGAAAAGGGATCATATAGATTTCAAAGAAGGGACATATGCTCCTTAAAATTGAGAGCATTCATTGATTCCATGGAAGTGGAAAGTGTTAGTTAAACGAGGGACAGGTTCTAAGCAAAGGGACAAAAACATGACTCTGGGTTATCATCCTGCACAACTCAGGCCTGAGGACTGCCTCCCACCCCTGGTTGTGAACTGCTTAAGTCCAGCACACATGGAGAAAGCAGGAACTCTTGGAGCAGGCTGGGTTATTTCCAAGGTTATTTTCCATCTGTCTTAAATGTTAGTTGTAGCACTTCTAGTGAGACGCCACTAGGAGGAAAAAACTCAAATGAACCATGAAATAGAAATTCAGAGGGAGCTTCCGGAGGGCTCAGTCCGTTACTGTTGCAATGATTTCTTCATGCCACTAAACCCCATCAGGCTATTTCAGGTTTGGGCTGGGTGGCGGACACTAACCCAATTCATCCTTTTTCATTTCCTCAGTCTGGATATTAGAACAACACAAGTTTTGAAGTCAGCTCTAGATTTGAGATCGGGTTCCAACGTCTGGCCCCAAGGGGGCATCTACCTTTTCTTCTAGTTCCAGAAGCCTTAACCAAATCCTAATTTATCCAATGAGTATGTCTGCCAGTGTGACTCCTCAAGTTCCTCGTGAAATGGTTGTGGAAGCTATTTGTAATCACACCCATCTGGCATGGCACTGGAGGCTTTGAATACATTTCTTCATTTCAGTCCTCAGGATAGCCCTGAGATACAAATGGGCATAGAAACAGCTTATAATTGGCTCATCCCTTGCATGCCTGAGGCCCTGAGCCTGACCCTCAGCCTCTCTCTCTCTCTCTCTCTCTCCTTTTCTCTCCCTTCCTCTCTCTTTCTTGCTCCCTCTCTCCCCTTCCTCTCTCTCTTCTTCTCTCCCTTCCTCTCTCTCTTTCTCTCTCCCTCTCTCTCCCCCTCCCCCTCTCTCTTCCTCTCTCTCTCTCTTTCTCTCTCTCTCTCATACACACACGTGCGTGCACACACACACACACACACACACCAAATAATTTATTCAGGGGCCAGGGATATGCAAAGTGGTAGTCCACAATACCTTGGATTTGTACCGGGGAATAAAAAAGATCATTTCACCCATATTATCAGCACAAGTTCACAAGCTAAACAGTCCAGGACAGATTTGAGTCCATACCTCTCTCCTAAGTACTTTCTGTGACATCAAGTTGTCTGGGACACATTTCCATGCCTCTACAGTCGGGTTATTTCTGAACAACACGTTTTCATAAAACTGCTCCTTCCTAGGCAGCTCCCTGGCCGTGGCTGTGGCGTCGGGAGGCAGCCCTCGGCCTGCACCCGGAGGCTCTTAAGTAAACCCAGGGCCCAGGACAGGCTTTATTGATGCCGTCTTCAAAGTCAAGGCGGCCATCTGAGAGCATGGAAGAAACCAGTAAAAGCAGAGGTTCTGGGGAGCCATCCCATGTAGAGTTGAGTTTTTATGCCCTGGCATTTTTTGCGGAGCAAATCTGGTGTGCTGGCTCAGGAAGGCAGATTTTTAATAATGAGCACAAGCGAAGTTCAGTTCTTTGTGTAAACAGGAGAGAGCACCAGGCTGGAGGGAATTCCGACCCTCATCAAGGTCATTTTGGAGCTGGTGGAGCTCTATTTGTCTTAGGAAATCTCGAAAAATTTTATAGGGAATACGGAAAATATTTTCAGCCAGCAGGAAAGATAAAATCCCTGCACACAAAGTACAGGCATGGGCCCAGAGACTGAACAGACAGACTGCTGTAAAAGCCCCGTTTAATAAGGCATTAAAATGCCATCGACCTGGACGCATTAAAAAAAAAAAAGAAGGGAAAAAAAGAGCTATGAAAACAAATACGATTCAAATAATTAGGATCTTATGCCGGAGGGCAGCCTGGATGCCAAGCAGGGGCTTCCCTTCGGGAATCCTGGAGCTGGGCTGGACCCCCTCACAGGAGAAACGGGGGCAGAGACAAAGGCTGGCCTGCACCCTGGGATTCCCAGGACCTCTCACCACCTGTCGCCTCAGTGCTGCAAAGATTTCTCTCACCCATACCTAGGGGAACTTTTCTGTTGCAATGCTCAAGTGGGGGTTTGGTTCCCCAGAATCTGCTTAGGGAAACTCCACTCTTGAGGGCTGCTGCACCAAGAATCCCCTCGACTGAATAAAAAAATGCGTCCAGCTGGGGGAGGGTGGGTCAGCGAACATGTGTTTACCGAAGTGGCTCGGGAAGAAAGAGGCCTTTCACCAGTGCCTGCACAGTGGAAGCTGCCCCAGAGCTATTTCCGGCGCCCCAGCTTCTGAGAGGCTGGAGGCCAGGTGCACAGCCGTGCACTTCGCTTCAGTACCCCCCATAAGCCCCCCACAAACAACCTAGGGTAGGCCCTCATGGTTTAACCCCCAAAATTCAGAAAAGAATGGATTGCCTTATTTCTGGAGTGATTCTGTTTGATGGGCCAGCAGCGGCAGAGCTGCCTGCTTTGAAGTGATGCCCGGCTGTGTGAAGGAATGCCCGCATCACTCTTGGCCCAGAGTATAGGGAAAGGGGGGAAAGGGAATAGATAAGAAGTCACAGGGATCAAGGGTCAAGAGGATTCAAGGAATGATAGAGCTAACTATCCAAACCACAGAGTCAACAATACTGAAATGATGAGAGTCAAACTTCATAACCAAATTTTAAAAGGTGTCTGTCAAGAGGGCAGGCTGAGGGGGGGGGTGAGGGTGGGAGTGAGAGAGGGGACAGAGAGAAGCTGGGAACACTGTGGAGAGAAGTTACGCTGGTGGCAGTATGGGTACTGGATCTGAAACCCAACTATGGGGCCAGAGCAATACTACAGTGGGGAGGGTGTTTGCCTTGCACACGGCCAACCCTGGTTCCATCTCTGGCATCCCATATGGTCCATTGAGCACCGCCAGAGTAATTCCTGAGTGCAAAGCCAGGAGTAACCCCTGAGCATTGCCAAAAGTGGCAAAAAGGAAACGAAAAGAAAAGAAAAAACAATTATGAATAGCTTTGTAAAACACAGTTTTTAATAAGATAAAAAATTTTTCTTTCTTTTTTTTTGGGGGATCACATCTGGCGATGCTCAGGACTTACTCCTGGCTCTGCGCTCAGAAATTGCTCCTGATGGTGCTCAGGGGACCATATAGGATGCTGAGGATCAAACCCTGGTCGGCTGCATGAAAGAAAAAGCCCTACCCGCTGTGCTATCGCTCTGGCCCCAAAGATAAAAAAAAATTTAAATAAATAAATGAACTCTCATAAATGCAGTTCTTTCTGTTGTTTTGTTTAGGGCGGCGCAGGAGATGAGTGAAGGTTCCAGTGGAGCAAAGCAAGTCCTCTGTCTCCATCTCCAGGTCCAATCTGATTTAAAAAATCAAATGGTGTCTCTGGAGCAAGTGGTGAGAACCTTGTGCTTTTCACTTTTATTTTTAATTCCCTGATCCCTCACCTTCCCTAAAGACTCACACAGAGATAGATACTCATAACTCTCTTGATGTGATTCTAGTGTTATTTCCTATTCCTTCTATCCGGTCCATTTCCCCCAGAGATTGTAATCACCAGCAAATTTTGAAAACAAGAGTGTGAAAAAAGAGAAAGGAAAAAGAATGTAGAGGCAAGTTAAAGAAACATCATTAAAGCCGAGGCACGTTCTGGGGTTACTTTGAATCGAACCAGTTGGTTTCATTTTGCAATACAAAGAAAATTCAGGCCTTAGGGCCTGAGACTTTCATTAAATTCAGCTTTGGTGAATTCTAATAATAAAGTGGTTTATTAAAAGTGTGAAAAATGTCATTGCCGAGGGCCTACCCTGAGCGGAGGCCTCAGCTCTGGGGTCTGACTCCCGTTTCCCCCATGACTGCCTGAGCTGTAAAACAGGATGTTTAAGGTCCAGCGCAGCCGCTCGAGGTGCCTTCCTTGCCATTTAACTAGGATTGCCAGTTAGCAATCTTGCCATCCAGAGCGGTAGCTGCCCAGCCACAGGGAGAGAGACAGACGCAGGGGGCTGTACCAACATCAGTCCAGAGAACAGTGTGAAACTCAGAGCCTCATCCCCGGCAGGAGTCTGTCTGGGGGAGGAAATGAAAGGATCAACAACACAGAGGAGCACTGAGGCTGATTGCTCCCCACCACAGCCACACGCTTTTGTGTGTGCGCCGGAAATTGACCTCATCAAACACTTGAGTGTGCAGATGGGACCAGGAAAATGATAAGGCGGGTGATGCTGCTAAACCTCGCCTCCCGGAGCCCACTGCCTTGCCAACCATTTTCAGTATTTTTGCTAAAAAATACAAAATGGGGGGGTGGTAAATGAGCAGGGGCTACTAATTGTAGGGGGTTTCAGCCCTGACACCAGATTGTTCCCCAGCACTAAAGGTTATAAAACATGAGAAAACTGAAACCAAAAGCAATGGAGGGATTGCCAAGACCCTCAGCAACTCAGTGGCAAATTTGGAACTTTTCTTAGAGCATTAGACTGATTCCTAATGTCACTGAGTTTGGCAGTAGACTTTGAAGGAAGGAGCAGAAACCATTGGCGGATCTTTCCTGAAGGTGCTGGAGCTGTCTGACTTCTCTGCTCCAGGGACCCTCTCCTTGGGTCCTTGAATAGCGACTGGAATTCTGGATGAATCCAAACCTTTGCAAGAGTGCAGCGTTCAGAGGCTGGGAAGACCAGGCAGGATTCTTCCAGCACGGTTCTCTTCCCCACCCTCCTCTTGGCATTGTCCACTTCACTGCACTGAGATCTTGGCTTTGGCATCTGTTAGAAGAGGCTTAGACTTGAGACAGGAGAAGCAATAAAGTCCTACAAAGCAATAAAAGGAATTTCCCAGAAAAAAAAAAACTCCAAGCCTCACATCTTTTAAGCATCTAAAATGAAACCTCATGCAAACTGGCATCTACACTGGGAAGGAAGGCGATTTGAACCGAGCACATGTCTTTTCATGGGGCGGAGAGGGTGTCACAGCTGGCAGTGTTCGGGGACTACTCTAGACTCTGTGCTCTAGGGTCTTTCCCTGTCACTTTCTTTATTGTCATTGTTGTGAGGTGCTGTCCTTGGCTTGTATAATTGGTTGTGATATGCAAGAGGTTATGTTTGTGGCACCAGGAATTCCAGTGGCAGTACCCAGAAAGCGTCTCTGGTGCTGCGGATTATTGAACTTGTGGCCTCAAGCTTGCAAGGCAGATGCTCTGCCATGAGCCACATCCATTAGTCCCTTCCTACTTTTTTGTTTGGGGGCCACACCCAGCTCTATGGCTTATGCTCTATATTTGGAGACCACTGTGGTGCCAGGGATCAAATCTGGCTTCAAACCCAGGCTTCCTGCATGCACTCCAGTTCACTGAGAGAGCTCTTCAGCATCTTCATACATTTTTTAAATCCCACATTACTTCAGGAAAAAAAAGCTTTAAAGCACATACTCCATCAAATGAATTTTATAAATGTATTTGTATTTTATTCTTATGTACTAATATGCCAACATAGACATTCAAAAGAATGAGATTTAAAGAAATTCTAGCATTTCCTTTTCTAACTGTACTTTGGAAAGAATTTTCCTCTAAGGAATTCCACAGCTACTAAGAAATCCATTATTGTTGGGGCTGGAGAGTTAGTTCACAGAGCTAAGGTGTTTGTTTTGCAAGCAGCTAACCCTCAGTTTGAAACCCCCGGCATTGCATATGGTCCCTGAGCCCTTCCAGGAAGGATCCCTGAGCTCAGCACCAGGCATAAGTGCGGAACACTACAGGGTGCTGCCCCCAAAGAAGCAAAGAAATCCATGAGAACCCCTGATCACAAACATTGTTCATGGAATCAGATCTCAAGTGCTGCGGAGGATTCAGGAGCAAAATGGAGAGAGGAGAAGGTGTCTTGGGAAAAGAAGGCAAGTCACACCCCCAGAGGGGATAGACCTGGCTCTGGGATTCTATCTCCCCACACCCAGTCCCAAGCAATTTTACTCTCTACACAGATATGAAAGGGAAGCCAGGAGCTCATTTTCTTGAGCTAGAGAATTACGTCGAGTCCCCAGTGCGGTAGGCCAGAGCTTAGTGCCTGAGCCATTGTGCTCATGGGTCTGGAGTTAATTCAGGCCCATCAGCTGCCTGGGGGACAGCCTGTGGATTTTCAGTCCAGGCCATAGAACATCTGGGCCAGGCTATAGCACATGGACTGTAAGAAGCAGGAAGACTGTTGCTCTAGAAAGCCATGGATACTTTCCTCCCTCCTTCCTCACCGCACCACACAGTACTCAACCCTTGCTCCAACAATTCAGGGCATTCTTGGTGTCAGAGAAAAGTTGCTTCTGGACACGTCTCTTCAGATCATCCGTTGGGAAGCAGGAAAGTGACCCAGACCCTCCCCACCGACACCCCCACCACCACCTCCACTGCCCCCAGACGGCCTCAAGCCACCTGGGTTATTTGCTGACTCTGCTAGTTTGGGCGAGCTGACCCAGCCCCAGGGAGAGGGGTGAGACCACATCATCTCTGCCCCCGTTTGATCACTTTGGGGTTGATCAACAATTCAGTTGTGGAGTGATTTTGGTGGACAGTTGTGATTAGTGGGAAGAATCATAGATCATGTGCCTCAGATAATCACTCGTTATCTTCGCAGGCAACACCCAGGGTTCCAAACACACTGAAGGATCGGGTCAGAGCAGACTGAGAACTCTGTCAGATTCTGGGCAGGAAGGGCAGTGAGTGATTCATATCTGCTGTGTTCAACAGAGCTTTGTTCAGGGACAGCTTGTGTGGGAGGGGGGAAGAAGGGAGCCCCCTCTTTTCTTGAGCACCACCCCATCCTGGACACACGATGGAGGGAGTCGTGTTTGGGCTTTTTGACTTGGTTTCCTTTTTTTTTCTGAAGAGAGATCAAGCCAGTTGTATTGGTATGGGCTGAGTAGTCACCTGTGAGAGGATTTGGGGATCCCCTGAAGGAGAGAGCTAGGCACCTGGAAGGTGATGCTCAAGTCATCCCGCTCCAGCGGCCCCAGGGCCCGGCTTCTCTGCCAGCTGGCACGCAGAAGGTGCCGCTGCCTCTCGGGGCAAGAGCGTTTACGGCTCACTTGGGTTGTTTGTTTCTGTTTGAGGTCACACGTGGCTATGCACAGGGCTCACTCTTGACTCTGTGCTTAGGGATCACTCCTGGTGGTGCTTGGGGACCATGTGGGGTGCTGGGGCTCAAACCTGGGTAGGCTGCATGCTAGGCAAGTGCCCAACCTACTGTACCATCTCTCTCCCTTATTGTGCCCCAAAGTTGAGCTAGTAAAGTGCCCTGCTTCCTTCCAGCCTCTGTGGATGCTGCAGCAGAAGAGCCAGGTGGGACACAATAAATTGTAAACAGAGGCACGAAGGAGGGCCACACCCCCCCCATCTGGGAGCTGCAGGATGTTCTCTGGCTCTGCACAGGGGCCCACAGGAACCACAGTTTAACTCCAGGAGGCGTCACCAGCCGCCTGAAGTGGCATCTCACACAGCTGCCACTCAGATGGGCAGCCTAGACCCAGTCAGGCCGACTCTGCCAGGCCTGACAGAAGAGAAGCAAAGTGTGCAGATGTAGGAGACCTTCAGGAGGAAGAACCAGTAGGGGCTGAACATTTCATTTGTCATTTAGATTATTGGCGGGGGAGGAGCAGGGAAGGAGGCGAAGGAGCAACCCCTGTCTGATGGGAGCAACAGGCTATGGGCTGGGGGTGTTGTTTACCTAAATGAAGAAGCCCAGACAAGCGGCTGGGGAGGCTGGAACTCGGCTCGCCCCAGGGCCCATCTGACTATGGGGCCCCCAGGAGAGCAGATGGGTTTTGGGAGTGGGCCCATCACCTCTGGGGGTCCCGGAAGCAGCCAGATGAGACTCGCCCATCACACTAGCCACTATTTTCGCTGTCCGGACACTGGGAAACTGCCTCACGACCAGATTGACAGAGCAAAACCAGTTCGAGCCCAGGTAGGCGGCTCCCAGAAGCGGGAATCACTGGGAATTCGTCAGATGGAGTCAGGGTTCGGCCATTCCCCTCTCCATTTTGTCGAGCCTGGTGGCCCCGCCCATGAGCTGCCCTCGGGCTGCCAGCCATAGATAGCATGAAGAGCCTCACAAGCGGCTGGGGGAGGCTGGAACTCGGCTCGCCCCCAGCCCAGCTGACCATGGGGCTCCCAGGAGGGCAGATGGGTTTTGGGAGTGGGCCCGTCACCTCTGGGGGTCCCGGAAGCAGCCGATGAGACTCGCCCATCACACTAGCCACCATTTTCGCTGTCCGGACGCTGGGAAACTGCCTCATGACCAGATTAACAGAGCAAAACCAGTTCGAGCCCAGGTCACGCGGGCCATTAAAATAGTGGAAACAGTAATGTCTTTTTAAGGCACTGCATTCCACGAAGAGCAGGAAAGTTTGGAGGGAAGAGAGAAATGACATGCAGAACCCGCCAAGTAGTTGAGGTGTGGAAGGGGGAGGGAGGTGGGGACATTGGTGATGGGAGATGGGTTTGGGTGGAGGGATGGGTGTTGGAACACCGTAGAACCAAAACTCTACATGAGCATCTTGCAATTGTATGTCTAAAATGGTGTAATAATATTTTTGGGGGAAAAATAATAAAATAAAATTAAATTTAAAAAAAAAAACAAAAAAAAAATTTAAAAAAAAAAAAGAAGCCCAGGAGAGGAGTGCATGGGATGGGTGCGGTCCCAGAGACCCCTTTGGGAGAGGGCAAAGAGGCGGCAAAGAGAGGGAGGCTCCCAGCCTCAGGCGCAGATGGTGCTACCTAGGGAGAGTAGCCGTGAGGGAGAGAGAAAGGGGGCAGCCCTGGGGCAGCAGCGGCTGTGGGGAGACCGAGGCCACGGTGAGCAGCCCCGAGGGAGGGTCCGTCACCAGCCCCGCAGGCACCACTGCCCTCACCGCACTCACAGCATCCCTGCAAGATTTTCTTTCCTCTTGTACTCCAGACACTTCCGTAGTCACAGAGATGAAAGATCTATGAACACATCCTCCTAAATCTGCTCTTGTTCCCCAACCTACACACACTCCACACCCATCACAGAGGCTCAGGCACCCACACACACACACACCACCACCACCACATAAGATGCCTGAATGTTTGCACACACAGACACAGAGCTTTTCCATTTCACACTTTTTACTTGCAGACTATTAAAAATAAAAACTCTCCACATCGTATAGCAGGGAATCATGTACTCACATGTTTCCCTCTCTTGTCCACTGTTATGTAATGACTTGAAAATAATACCTTGTTTGCACGTTTTCAAATATTCTTGAGATCACACTGTACCATGATCCTCTTTATTTTTTTACTACTTTTAAGTCAACTCCCTGTACCATTAAGAGCACTCTGTGAAGATAACTTCAGTGGCTACACCATCTTTCAGAATATATGAATAGAATACATCATAATTTACTTGACCATAAGTTACTCTCTGACAAGTTGGGGTTATTAAAAATAATACTGCAATGAACATTATGGAGCATTAAGCCATGTCCACATTTCTGGTTATTTTCTTTAGGATATGAACACTTTTAGCATCTTTGTCTACAATAACACATTGCTTTTTTCCCTGAAAGCCTTTAATAATCTGTGAACCTTGTGGGAAGAGCAGTAGTACTGCAGGTAGCGCTTACCTTGACACAGCCAACCCAGGATTCAATCCCTAACTCCCTATATGGTCCCCCAAACTTTCCAGGAATTATCCCTGAGCACAGAGCCAGGAGTAAGCTATGAGCACTGCTGGGTATGGCCCAAAAACAGACCAAAAAAAAAGCCAAAAAATCTGTGATCCTACCCCCAGAAACTGCAAGGCGTGCAAGAGGGGTCACATCTTCCTATAAACTATACTAATCTATTACAGAAAAGGAGAGTTTTGACGTTTCATTTTCCATTTAGATTATTGGCAAGGTTAACTTTGCTCGGGTTAATTATCCATTTATAATTCTTCTATGAATGCTTCGCATGCAAGAGGCCCCAGGTTCAGTCCCTGGGACTGCATGTTCCCACCATCACTACTGGGTATGGGCCCCAAAAAACAAAGCTCAAAATAAGGAAGTAAAGATTTATGACCAGGGGGTGTGTCCTCCAATGAGCACCACAGCCAAGCATGTGTGAGACCGGAAGGGAAGAGGGGGGAGACAAGTTTGCTCTTTTAAAATTAATTAAAATTTATTTATGTCATTTTCTCTCTTTTTTTTCTATTTTGAGGCCGTGCCCGGTGCTCAGGGGCTATGCTTGGCTTAGTGCTGAGGAGACCGGGCAGAGCTGGGGATCACAGCTGGACCTCCGACAGAGCGTGCATGCACTCAGGCAGCTGAGCTACTTCTGTGTATCGACTTTATTTGCCTTTTTTGTTTGTTTGTTTGTTTGTTTGTTTGTTTGGGGGCCACACCCAGAGGTGCTCAGGACTTACTCCCGGTGGTGCTTGGGAGACCATATGGGATGCCAGGGCTCGAACCCGGGTCAGCCATGTGCAAGGCAAATGTTCTCCCTGCTGGACTACTGCTCCAGCCCAGAAACTTTCTTTCCAGGAAAGAAAATGGTCACTTCCTTTTCTTTCCTGAGGGTTCTCCTCTCCCCCTTATTCTGACTCAGTCTTCACTTTTCACCCATGCTACAACCGAGCGGGCGGGGGTGTTGGTGGTCAGGGTTTCTGCTGCAGAGTTTCTGGGATCCTCTGAGCATGGGGGCCTGTTGCCCTCGTTAGAGAAGACGGGCGCTGGATGCTGTGCAGACCCCCTCGGGCCGTGGTAAAAAGCAGAAGCCGTTTGAGCTGCAGCGTGGAAACCTGGTCCTTCTTAGTGAGACTTTTGCAGAAACCCCACCGGAGATTTCTCTGCCCCTGCCCTGTCTACTCTCCTTCATAATGATAAATGGCTGAAAAGAAAACTATCTAATCTCCAAATGCTTGCTTTTTTTCTCCTCTTTCTTCAAGGAGCGAAGGAGGAACACCGTCACATAAAACAGAGTCCTTCATCGCCTGCTCCTCCAGAGACGCTTCTTTCCCTTTTCATCCGGGGCCTGTTTCTGATCTGAAACGGGGGGCTTGCATTGAAAGCTCCTGCCCGGGCCCCTCTAATCAGCTGTGGCAGACGCTGCCTTGGCTCGGGTTGCCCATCGAAATTGAATTGATTGCCCGGCCCCTTGGCCGTTTTGTTCTACACACAATTGCTTAATAGCTGTCACCTTGGCTTTCAGTCCCGCCGCTGGCTGCAGCCTGACTGGTTCCCATTACTGAGGATGGCCAGTGCAAGTTCACCACCTTGACAGGATGTCCCTGATTGATTCCGTATGCCTTGGAGACCTGTAATATATTTGCACAGGCGGGAGGAGGGCGCTATTGGGGGGGCAGAGTCGAAATCCCCAGGCCTAGGTTGCTGCCTGCCGCTGCTGGTGCAGGGGCGCCGTGTCTGAATCATTACCAGGGATTTGGGTCCCGAGGCTGGCCTCTGCTGACATCGCCGCTAATGAATTTGTGAAAAAAATGCTTTCTAGATACCAAATAACCCAACCTGTTCTAACCCCAGGCTGTCGCCACCTGCCACCCGCGCGGTGACAGCATTCCAGTCTGGCCTGCCCTGTGCTCCTCTCTGAAAGGACTGTCTCTCCTGCCTTCCTCCCTCCCCTTCCTCCCCTATCCTCCCTCCCTCCCCCCCCCAGACCTCCCCACCACCCCCTGCCCCACCAGCAGGAAAAGTTGGGCTAAGAGGGAGACATCTTTCAAGTGAAATCCTTTGCACTGGGAACTACTTCAATTAGACAGCAGGGGAATGTTAGCATGCCCTCCGGCCTTTTAAGTGGGTTTTAATTTTTATGTTGTAAGATAAGACACTGCAAGGCTGGGGCTGCTGCTCCTCCAACAGGCTCCATTAGTGAGGGAGAGTCGGGGCCTCTTGACCCGCCTGAGGCCCAGTGGAAGATGGAAGTTGGTTTGGTTTTTTAACGATTTGTCAGTCTGACCCAGCTTCTCCTTTCCGTCTCCCTAAGGCGAGTCCAGGCTCTTCTGTGGAAGGGCAGGTAGGGGCTGAGCCCTGGTGGTTGAGAGCCTTACTGGCTCCCCCATTCTCCAGGGGCTGGAGGGAACAGAGTCCCAAGGGGCTGCCTCCCCCCCCCCACATACTCCAGCAGGGCCAGCGCAGAAGCAGACACTTGTCACGTGGCAGGTTCCTGGACCGATGATGTATGACCTGTTGGCGCTACTGAATGGTGCCCTTTGTTACGGGTATCCCATGTGCCCCCTTTTTATTGACTTGTTGATTCAGAGGGGCAGGAACGTTCCACAAATCCCACTGCAGGCCCTGCTCTAACCAGGCTCAAGTGGGGAAGTCCCCGGACCTCGGGTTTTCCAGAAAGTTGGTAGGAAGCTGTGGGCTGCCGAGAGGCAAAATAACCTCTTCTGAAGTAGCTTTCTTGACCGCAGACTCAGCCAACACCGTCTCAAGAGAGCCTGGGAATCACATCGAGCGCCCAACCCTCTGCCTGGGGTTCCCGCGCGGCAGAGCAGGTGAGTCAGGGGAGACCAACGTCCCACTGCCCTGGCAGCTCAGTTTGGATTTTTTTTTTAGGACCTAGCAAGCGGCTATCCAAGGGAAGAAGAAGAAGAAGAAGTCTGGCCCCCAACCTGCAGGAAGTCCAGCTGGCGGGACCGGGGAACTGAGAAAGTAGAAATTTGGGGGGGGCTGGAGCGGGGGGCTTGAGCCAGTGATGCTTAGGGGTTACTCCTGGCTCTCTGCAGTGGAATCCTAGTGGGGCTCAGGAGACGACATGGGATGCTGAGGATCAAACCCAGGTCCACTGCATGCAAGTAAGGCAAACACCGTATGATCTCTCACCTCAGAAGGACAGAACTTCTCCCCAGAATGAAATCTCACTTTTTTTTCTTTGCTTTTTGGGTCACATCTGGCAATGCTCAGGGGTTTCTCCTGGCTCTGCACTCAGGAATTACTCCTGGCAGTGCTCAGGGGACCATATGGGATGCCGGGGATCGAACCCATGTCAGCCACATGCAAGGCAAATGCCCTACTCGCTGTGCTATCACTCCGGCCTCGAAATCTCACCTTAATCCCTGAGGCACATATGGATTTGAAAAAGACCCCCTCGCTTGCCTTCCCCTCACTCCACTTTCCAGCCCATGGTGGAGACGGTGATGAGTGAAAGGCACAGGGAGAGGGCGAGACCCCAGAATCCCCTTCCTCCAGCAGCTTCTCGGCTGTTTTGGTTTGGGGCCGTGGGCCACATCCAGCAGCTCACCCTGGTAGTGCTTGGGGGGACGATATGGGCAGTTGGGATCAAAACCCAGGTCAGCTGCGTGCAAAGCAAGCACCGATGGCCCTGTACTCTGTGGGCCTTCCCAGTTCCCGAACAAATGCCAAGAACTCCCTCCTGTGAGCCCACCTCCCCCGTATCACTGAGGTGTGTGCCCTGAGTCAGTCCAAAGCCTTGTCAGGCGCCTGCACTGCCCTTCTGGGCACTCGGGAGGGCCTGGAACCCAGGTCTTGATGCAGGGAGCAGCAGGAGAGCAAAACTCCAATTGCTGCATGATGGCCCTGCCCTCACGCCAGCCTGCCCAGCACCCCGGCACCCTCCCCTCAACACACACATTCTCTAGCAGGGCCAGTGCAGAAGCAGACAATTGTTGACATGTGGACATGGCAAGTTTCTTTATCTCCCCTCACAGGCTCCAGGGGTGACAAGGGCTCTGAAGCACCGAAGCTCCCATCTGCCTGGAGTGGCAGGTAACACAAGCGAGAGAACGAGGCCAGTGTGATGGGGTGGGGGAGAGAGAGAGAGAGAGAGAGAGAGAGAGAGAGAGAGAGAGAGAGAGGATGACAAGGAGGGAGCAGTAAGGAACAGCCACACACGTCACAGTGGTAAAACAGCTTTATGGTCCAATAGGTAAATCAAAACGTCCATGCTATACATATCACAGAACACTGGCGCTCCACACCCCGACAGCTAGCGTGTTTTCTAATAAAGTTTAATCTGTAATGTGTGTGCTTATAGATAGATTTATATATTTATTCATTTATTTATGTTTTATCTAAACCATTCTTTGTTTTTAACATCAAACATGTCATAAAAATTTAAATAGATGTCTTTCCAAAATACCCCCCCAACGTTCATTTTAAGTTTATGCATTTGTAAAAAAAAAAAAAAAAAAAAGCAAACCTGAATTTTGACATGTGGCCTGCATTTGTGAGATAGATAATCATTAATATAATATATAAATAGCGATTTCGCATGCAAAGAGTTTAGTGACTTCCCAGCTTTGGGGAGGCGTCCCCAGCCACAGGGCGCCAGTGACAGTCAATGCCCGGCTCTGGGCTGAGGGCCCCAACATCCACCTCGCGGGAGAAGAACGATGCTGGCACCTCCCAGCTCACGGGCAGAATTTACTGGATCGCAGAATGTTCTGATTCGCCTTCCTGGTTCCCGGGGCTCTGTGTCTCCAGCAGCGGGGGCTTTCGGGGAGCAGGATGGGCTCTGCAGACACCGAGCAGCTGCTCCAGGTGTCTCCCGGGGACGCTGCAAGGGAAATGTGCCCCACGATGGAAGCAGACGGGCCCACTGGAGCAATCTGGTGCCCCAGGAGTGGAAGAGGCTGCAGGCTGGGGGCTGAAGGTGGTAGGGGAGAGAGGGGGACCCTGGTCTGGATCCATGAGACCTGGATGATGGCAAAAGCCCTTTTGGTGGCATTTTCCCTTCTCTTAAAGGAAAAGAAAGCTGTTTAAAATAAACCAACCCTCAGGTGTCACTCAGCCATGGCACCTCTCGAAGTCTCCCCCTCAGCACTCCCAGCTGCTGAAGCCATTTCCAGGCCACTAAGGAAGCCGTCAACACTCTCTTGGGGGTGTGCTTCGTGACCCGGCAGAGCCCCAATCCCAGGGCGTCTCACAGAATCTCCGACGCCAGGAGAGGAGTCCCTCGGCTCCTCCCCAAACCCTCCTCGCAGATCTAAGACGTGGGCCAGAGCCCTCCCGCCCCAGCAATGAGCTTCTCCCGGCAGCCGACCCGGTGCAGGAGCCCTCATCACCCGGCCCCTGAGTGAATCAAAGATTTGGTTGGAAAAAGCAACGAAATCAACGCACACAAATTCTCCGCCTCCCACCTCCCATGGGCCCGTCAAGAAAAGGCGGCTCACAATGGATCGAGATCCGGTGGCCAAAAAAAAATCACTTCTTAGGTCAAGTATGGGTTGTCTCCTTGTCACGGCCCCACTTTTCTGTCCAAAGATAGATGCTCTCCAAACACACACACTCACATGCACACTCACTTGCGGGCAGGCACACGCACACCCCCATCCTTTGAAGTACCTTCCTGTGTCTCTTGGTAGTACCTCTTGGAGTACCACCGGCGAGGTGGGCCCTGGTGGAGGCGTGGTCCTGGGCCAAGTCAGCCGTCAGTCCAGTTCTCCACAGCACCCACGCCCGAAAGTGGTACTGCAGCGATGCCTCCCGGACAGGGGAGAAGCTCTGGGAGTAGAGGAACTTCGTTGGCAGCGTTCAGGTGTGGGGAGGGCGGCTTCCTCTCACACACACACGGGAGACCCCGATCCCGGGGAAGGAGGCGCTGGGCCCCGTTCTCGGCTCTGCGACTGTGAGAGCTGGTTGTAGACGCTGAAGGGGGGCGCTGGCGGGGGGCTGGGAGCTCTGTGCCGCCGAGAGGGCAGGCAGCCGGGGCATCATGGTAGTGGCGGGGAAGTGCGCGGGGAAGGGCTGGTGCGGCACAGTCTCCACTGCCTGCACGCTGTAGCTGGTGTATGGAGAGACTGACGTCCACATGTTACAGCCCAGGGGCGGTGGCAACTCGTCCACTGCTGGCACCCCGCGCAATCTCGGGCCCGAACCCGAGTACATGCAGGCCTCCCTCGGTGCCACCTCACTGCAGTAGGAGGGGCTCAGCATCTGTTGGTCGTAGGGAGGGGGCGACCGGAAGTAATGATCCTCCCCCACGGCAGAAGATGCTTCCAGGTAGGGCCGCTTGCAGGGTAAGTCCAGGTGGCGGGCACCGTCTGCTGGGAGACAAAAGAACCCTCAGAAAAGCCAGCCCCACCCCCCACAACCTCGGGGCTCAAAAGCAGTCTAGAGCCCAGGGCAGGTCAGGCTGATATAGGGGCTGGAGCAAAAGTACAGCAGGTAGGGTGTTTGTCTTGCACACAGCTGACCGGGGCTCAATTCCTGGCACCCCATGTGGTCCCTAGAGCACTGCCAGGAGTAATTCCTGAGTGCAGAGCCAGGAGTAACCACTGAGCATTGCCAGGTGTGACCCAAAAAGCAAAATAAAAACCAGGCTGGTGAACCTGGGCACCACACAGCCATCTGAATCACAGCCTTTACAAAAGGCAGCAGCAAGAAGTGACCAGGTCCCAGTCACTGCTCACAGGCCAGAGAAGCTGCTGGACATCACTGATGCATTCATCCAGGCAGCTCATGACTTGGATTCTTGGCTGTCATGACCTTAGGAGGCCTGAATATGTGCTGGGGTCTGCAGGCAAGGCCCACCCTGGACACATCACAGACATCAAAGCAGGCCCTGAGGTCACATCTATCTGAATGAACCCGAAAATTCAGACCAGAGTGTTTCTGCTCAGACCTCAGCTAACAGTGAGGCCTGAGCAAGCCTAAACGAGGGCCAGGCCAGGTCCCACTTCTTTTCAGGAGCAGTAAAGCCCTAACCATATCTCCAAACACCGGCTCAGCAACAAGCTGTTCTACAGACCTCAGCTGAGCACTGGGTGTGAGGTTTAGAAACCGGAGCTAATCACAAGTCAAGGACAACGTGTCCTTCAGCTGCTGCCGATACCCCGGGAAAGATGGTGTCAGCCATCCCAAACCACCAACGTCCATCTTTCAGTGTCCTCACCAGGCGGGCTGCGCTATCAGGAGGGGTGCATGCTCCCCTGGGGTCAGAAATGACCCAGGACAGAGGACTAGGCAGCAGCACCCAAATCAGAGCAATAGGACAGAGGGTAGGGCATTTGCTGACCAGGCTTTGATCACATCCTCTACGCTCCCCAAGCACCATTAAGAGTGATTCCTGAGTGCAGAGCCAGGAGGTACCCCTGAGCATTGCTGGGTGTGGCCCCAAGCAAACAACAAGACTCTTCAGAGCTCTTATCCACTGACTTCTCTAGGCTTCCGTCTGTCGGCTTTCTCCAGGGCTCCACTCTGGGAGCGTGTGGGGACACAAAGCAAGCAGGTTATCTAGGGATGGCCTTGAAGGCTCACACTCACTTCACTACCCATCACCGCATCGGGAAGCTTCTTCCCTGATGAAGACGAATGTTTCCCTCTCTGACCCCGGGTCTCCATCTCACTCTTCCCTCCACTCTCTCCACTTTCTCCCTCTGCACTAAGCCTCTGGTCTGCGAATGTGGCTTGTCTCTCTAGGTTTAGGAATAAGCCTGGCTCTCCGTACCAAACTGGAAACCCAACATGTGAGGCTCTGGGGATCCTAAGGGCTTGTTTCATGGGACGGTAAATTGTTTCATGGACATCTGTGCTATACTGTCACCTGGCACGGCCCCTGTAGGATAATAAATGGGCATGGGGCCAGAGAGAATACACAGGGCTAAGGTGTTTGCCACATAGGCGCTGACCCCAGTTCAATTCCCAGTACTGCATGGTGCCCCCAACACTGCTGGGAGTGATCAGTAACATGGTCAGAAGTAGCCTCTGAGCACCACTGGAAATGACCCAAACCCATAAATAAATGATTATATAAGCACTAAAATGGCTATGGTAGTATTCAGTTACCCTTCTAGGTACTCGTTTCAATTTCATATACCATTTGCAGTATAGCATGCATTACTCTTTTGATTTTTCTCAGTCTTTAAGAACATGAGAAACTTCTCACTTAGCTGCAGGGTGGTTCTGAATGAGGGTCCTCAGCACTCCAGGCTTGCGCTTATGTGTCCCTAATGGGGCTCTGCCCGACTGCCCCCAGGAACTGGGTGGAGAAAATGTTCTGAACCGTAGTTAAAGCCCTCTTTTCCAAGACCTCAGAGGCCCTGTGAGGTCAGCGGGTAGAAACGTGCTCATCGTGCCCGTTTCACAGATGGGGGACACTGGAGGCCTGGCCTGAGAGGACAGAGATTCTGGGCTCAGGCTCCTCTTCATAGAGACCCAACACAGATGGCCCAGCCGAGTCTTCACCTACCCCAGCCGTTTCCATTCAGGAAGTTTCTGCAGCCCCAGTAGGAATGGGGCTGAGGGCCAGACTCCTGACTCCAGGCCATCTGTGTGAGCGGCCTGACGGACTGTGTTGGAGGTGTGAGGGACTGCATGGAAGTCTGAGGGACTGTGTTGGAGGTGTGAGGGACTGTGTCGGAGGTGTGAGAGACTGTATTAGAGGTGTGAGGGACTGTGTCGGAGGTGTGAGGGACTGTGTCGGAGGTGTGAGGGACTGTGTCGGAGGTGTGAGGGACTGTATTGGAGGTGTGAGGGACTGTGTTGGAGGTGTGAGGGACTGTGTTGGAGGTCTGAGGGACTGTGTCGGAGGTGTGAGGGACTGTGTCGGAGGTGTGAGGGACTGTGTTGGAGGTGTGAGGGACTGTGTCGGAGGTGTGAGGGACTGTGTCGGAGGTGTGAGGGACTGTATTGGAGGTGTGAGGGACTGTGTTGGAGGTGTGAGGGACTGTGCCGGAGGTGTGAGGGACTGTATTGGAGGTGTGAGGGACTGTGTTGGAGGTGTGAGGGACTGTGTCGGAGGTGTGAGGGACTGTGTTGGAGGTGTGAGGGACTGTGTTGGAGGTGTGAGGGACTGTGTTGGAGGTGTGAGGGACTGTGTTGGAGGTGTGAGGGACTGTGTCGGAGGTGTGAGGGACTGTATTGGAGGTGTGAGGGACTGTGTTGGAAGTGTGAGGGACTGTGTCGGAGGTGTGAGGGACTGTATTGGAGGTGTGAGGGACTGTGTTGGAGGTGTGAGGGACTGTGTCGGAGGTGTGAAGGACTGTGTTGGAGGTGTGAGGGACTGTGTTGGAGGTGTGAGGGACTGTGTTGGAGGTGTGTGGGACTGTGTTAGAGGTGAGAGGGACTGTGTTGGAGGTGTGGGGACTGTGTTGGAGGTGTGGGGGACTGTCGGAGGTGTGAGGGACTGTGTTGGAGGTGAGGGACTGTGTTGGAGGTGTGTGGGACTGTGTCGGAGGTGTGAGGGACTGTGTTGGAGGTGCGAGGAAAGCCAGGCCCATCTGCAAACCTTTGGCCCATCAGCACCCTCCTCCCTCACTGGAGACGGAGGCCGAAGTGACTGGGTCCTTGGGCCACCACACAGAGAATCTCAGAGCAGGGGGTGCAAAAGCCACCCCAGGGTAAGAGGGGGAGAAGTGGTGTGTCTGTGTGTGTGTCTGTGTGTCTGTGTGTCATGTGTGTACCTTTATGTGGGTGTGTATTGATGTATACATGTGTATAAGCATGTTTACAGGTGTTGTTTGCAGGGGGGTATTTATGTATGTGTTAACAGGTCAGTGTGTATGTGGAATGTGTACACGCATGTGTTGACAGACAGGTCTGTGTGTTTCTGGGGAATATACGTGTGAGTACACGTGTACATGTATGTGTGTATTGACAGGTGTGTATAAGTGGGTACATGTGTACACATGTGTATTGTGTGTGCACTGATAGGTAGGTGTGTGTCTCAGGGAGTGAATGTATGTGTAGGTGTGTTTGTATGTGGGTACATGTATAACATGTGTGGGTGTGTGCATTAACAGGCATGTGTGTCTGGGGAGTGAGTAAATCTGTGTGTGTGTGCGTGTATGTGCTGACAGGTGTGTGTGTCAAGGAGCAAGTGTATGTGTGGTTATGCACAGGCTTTAGTGTTTCAGAGGCATTCAGACCAGAGGGGACCTACCTCGTCTCTTCAGGCAGTGATAAAAGAGGCTGGAGTCCCTCTGGGTCGGGAAGGTGTTGAGGGAAGGTCCTGGGGCTCGGCCGCAGCAAACTGCATGTGAGCCCCGTTCTCGTACTGGTAGTGCTGGAGACCCTGGTGGGCCCCGTAGGGGACTGACATCAGGCTTGGCTGAGAGCTGCGTGGACACGAGTCTCTGCCGCATGATGCTTTGGAGATGACCGGATACTCTTTGCTGGAAGGGTGGGACAGTCACAGGGAGAGAGGGAGAGAGAGAGATGACACGGAGGGTGATGGAGCTCGCCCTGGGCCGGACCTGCCTGTCTCCCCTCTCCCACGAGTCCCACCTCTGCAGCCGGGCCACACGGAGGTCACTGTCATCACTGCCCCGGAATCCCTTAGCAAAGGGGTTGTTCTCGATTTTCAGCTGGGTGATCTGTAAAAGAGGACAGACATTCTGTGGGTCGGTGGGGTCACTGGGACGGGCGTTGAGTGGGGCCCCTCCCAACCCTAGGCCAGCAGGAAGAAGCCAAGTCTCTCTGCCTCGGCCCTGGCTCCCTGGGCAGACCCACTCGCCCAGTGACCCTCCTCCTGCTCTCCCGAGCATCTGGTCCAATGTGGTACCTGCCACATTGCCTGCAAATATGCAGATGTAGCTTCTGCCCGCAGCCTCCTCTCACCCCCTCATGGGCCCCAGCACACCTGGTGTGGACAGCATCCTGGGAAGCCGCATGGACAGAGGCCAAGAGGCAAGGGAGGACCCGCCGCCGTGGGCACCGGGAAGACAGGCTAGGAGGTGGGGGGCGGCTGGAACACTCTAGGCACCATTGATCAGCCTCCCAGTGCTCACCGAGCTCACAGTGCTCCCTAGCCCCCTCATCAGCCCCCCCCTCTGCAGACCTGGCCAGGGAAGCCCACCAGGGAGAAGATTCTAGAATGGAAGGGCCTGATGCCCAAGCCACCAAGTAAGTCAGCTTCTCCCGTTGTCAGCCGGTCCTCTCCCGAGAGCATAGCCACAGTGAGCCCAAGAGGCCTGTGCTGCCCACACTGTATGGCGGGTGCCCTGCTTCCTGGGTCCCCACCCTGGCCCCGTCTCTTGCCCCCTGCCAGGGCAGGCAGCTGGAGGGTGCCAACTGGGGGCTGGGGGAGAGGCCGTGGCCATACCTTGTGGTTCTGGTAGGAGGTCACGGAGATGAAGGACGTCTCTGGGAAGACATGGGTGCAGAAAGCTGTGTTTTTGGAGCCAAAGGCGTTGTTCTCATCAGCCTTCACAATGTGGAGCCTCGGCTGGTACTTGTGCATGGAGTTGAGGATGATCTGGAAGAGGAGGCCTCCCTCTGAGCCCAGACTCCCACGCCGGGCCTGGCTCAGCTAGCCCTGGGCTGCCTAACAGGCCTCTCTAGGGCCTGAGTCTTGAAAGGTCACAATGTGCTCAAGTGCAAAACCCAGGCCCGTGTACCCTCAACTCCACCACCATGACCCTGTTTCACTGCTTGTTACAGCACAAACCTGGCCTGGGTTGCCCCCCCATGGCCACTGGGTGACTCACTCGCCTGTCTGGGGACCACACTGCCTTCAAATGGCTCATCCACACTTGGCTCCCAGCACTGCGCAAGCTCCTTCTGCTCACCGCACCCCATTTCTGTGTGACCTGCCTTCCCTAGCAAAGCCCACTGTGGGCAGCTGGCCCCCTCCCGTCATCTGTCCCCCCACAATCGCGGTGTGTGGGGTTGCAGAGCTGGGTAGTGTTCTCTGTGACCCTTGCCCAACCCAGGACTCAGCCTGTTCGTCTGCTTCTCGCCTTTCAAAGGCCTGTGGAGGGAGGGTGCTGGGGGGGGACCCCCAGGTTGGCCCCTGAGCCCTGCCTAAGCGACCCCACCCACAGCTAAGAGGGAAGCACCGTCAGGCGTGTGCATCCTGTGTCCTGAGGGGAGAAACAAGCAAGCAACAGCCGGGGGGGCCAGCATCCAGGGACTCTGGAGTACACCTGGGGGTAGGGGAGGTGGGTACCCCAGGCCCACAGTAATGAACACACAGTAGTTGCTGCTCCAACCCCCGAGGCCGGCTGTGCCCCACGGTAGCAGCTGCATCACGTGCCACTAAAATGCATTTTTTATCGCTGACATTTGCCAGATGCCGTCCCCATTTGAAGGCAGGACCAGGAATTTGGGGCATTTTATCAACACCGGCTGCTTTTGTTAACCCTTTGGCTCCTGCCCTGGGTGGGCTGGGCTGGCCCCTCAGGTCCTGTTCCCCACCCCCTGCAAACTCCTTCTCTCCACCTTGGGAATGCCTCTTCTTGGGCTGATCCTGCTCACTCTCACCCTTCCAGGGCCCCCAAACCAGCTGCACCAATGCTAAGGAACCACTGAGAGAGTTAACCCATGAGTGACCAGAGTGCAGAGAGAGGGAGCCGCGTCCTGGCAGCTGTGACTGACCATGGCATCTGGGAAGGTCCCCACGCCCCTCAGCTCCCCTTTCCAGCTCTCATGGAACCAGAGCACAAGCTCCACCAAGCAGGGGGCTCCCCAGGCCAGCAGGCTCTCCTTCTGCCCTAAGGCGCCCATACAGCAGGAATCAGCTCTCCTGAGCTCTGCTCTAGCCACTGAAGCAACAAGTGACAAGCCTCTGAAGCAACTTGGTACCAAGTTTCCAGAACGCCAGATCAGATCCCGTAACTGGAGAGTCTACTGCTTCCCTGGATGCCAGCCCGACAAAATCCCAGAGCGAGATTAAAGGTCAAAAGCCCTACTTGAAAGGCCTCACAAGGTGGCTGTTTCAGGAGCCAGGAGCAGCCTCCAGGACACAGGAACAAACACAGGAACACACTTGTCCTCCTGCTTCAGAAGCCCATAAAGGACCTAAATGCCCAGAAATATGTCCTAATGGCCCCGAGCCGCTCCCGAACACCCAGATCCAGGCTCAGCACCTCTGCGCATGCAGTTCCCACTGCTACCTGCAGCTTCCTTTCTCTCTCACCTCCAAGGCCAGGTACTTCTTCCAGAAAGCCTTCCCAGACCACCAGGTTCTACTCGGAATTTCCATTTCCTGAAAATTCTCCTGCCCCCCCATATCAGTTATTAAGCGACTGTGTCTCTTCCTGCTGAATTCCTATTGGTTCTCTGGTGTGGTTTGGTTTGGGGACACACTCCGCTGTGCTCAGGGCTTACTCCTGGTGGGGCTCAGGGACAACATATGTGGTGCCGGGACAGAACCTGGGCCGGCTGCAGGCAAGACCAGTGCCCTACCCGCTGCACTACCTCTCTGGCCCTTCCTTTGGCTCCTACCCCCTTCAACTAAATAACGAACTCCCTCCCGGAGATGACCAATGTTCTAGGCAGGTGAGTAAGCTGGTCATGGGCAGCAAGGAACGGAAAGGTCAGAGCCGATAACAGGGCTGCTCAAGAACCTGGGGAGAGAGGCAGCCCCAAGCAGGGTTGCTCAGGCAGATCAATAAAGCTGGGGTTCAACGGCTGCACCCACAGACTCCCGGAGGAGGGCGGCAGGTAGGCAGAGAAGAAACTTGATGTGTGGCTCTGACTCCACCACTGCAGCGGAGACTGCCACGGTGGCAGGGTGCATAGATCCATCTGTCCTTGGGTTTTGGGGAGTGGGCCCATCACCTCTGGGGGTCCCGGAAGCAGCCAGATGAGACTTGCCCACCACACTAGCGCCACCTTCGCTGTCCAGATGCTGACCATGAGGTCCCTAAGTCCCATGGCTGCAAGCGGCCGCATGGTCCATCAAACTACTAGAAACAGTTATGTCCTTTAATGTGCTGCATTCTAAGATGTGTAGGAAAGTTAGGCGGAGGGAGAGATAGAGAAGAGAGAAAAGACATACAGAACCTGCCAAGTAGTTGAGGTGTGGGGAGGGGAGGGAGGTGGGGACACTGGTGATGGGAGATGGGTTCAGGTGGAGGGATGGGTGTTGGAACACTGTACAACCAAAACTCTACATGAACATCTTGCAAGTGTATGTCTAAAAGTGGTGTAATAAAATTTGGGGGGAAAATAAATAAATAAATAAATAAATACATAAATAAATAAATAAATAAATAGATCCCTCTGTCCTGAATGTCCCGAAGGACTGGCACACCCTCCTGGGGTGCAGGTGCCTCAGCAACAGCACTCGAGATCCTGCAGCCCCAAGCTACTGTCTGGACTCCACTGGGCTGCCTGATCCTGGACAAGCGGGCTTGACCGGGGAGGCCTACTGGCTGGGAACTGGAGCTGGGCAGCACCCCGGAAAGAGGGTCAAGGCTCCTGACTAATCACCTTTACAGACCTGAGCAATGCCTTGGTGATCTTGTCTCTAGGAGCAAAGGAGGGAAGGCAGGGCGTGAATGGCTGAGGCCCAGACCGCTCCTGTTCCCTTCTGGCCCAGGTACGCAGGGCCACAGGTACAAAGGGCAACATAAAGGACCAAAGACTGTCCTGTGCTTGAAAGCAAAGCTTCTCCCAGGGCCCCTGCCCACCCCAGCACACCTTCCCTGCCAGTGTTTGGGGCACAGTAAATGTCTTATATTCATCATGCCACCTTTGATGGCTTATTGTCCTTAAGATAAAGGCCAAACTTCCTAGCGCATAATCAAAATCTTCCAGGACAAGGATGAAGAGATTGTCCGACACATCCTCCCAGGGGAGGGAACCAGACAGGAGGGCAGGGAGGCCTGGAAAGACAGTGCCTGCCAACCCTGCTGGGGTAGGTACAACTCCAGCCCCCAGCAAAGTTAAGCGGGTGAGCAGCTTCTGTGGTTCCCTATTCATCAGCTGTAAATCGTGAGCAGGTTCTTCCTCCAGCCACTGGGATCCCCATCTGTAAAGTGCAGCCTTCAGCTCTGGGGTCCCAACTTCCCACTCCCAACTCTTAACGGCTGGGGCCTGGGCAGGCAAGCCCCACCCACTGAGCCAGGTCTAGAAGCTGGACTGGAGTAAGAATTCCAGCACCCCAAGAATAGGAATCAAGCTCCGTGACTCACACCTGGCTTCCTCGCCACTTCCTCAGGCGCCACATTAAACCACTGGCCAGAGCATCACATTTCTATTTGCTGCAGGAGATGCTGGGCCAAACAGGCTGGCCACATCCACAAACCCCACTGCCTGATTGGGCCTACCATCATTGTTTCACAGAAATGGGATTCATTATGTTCTGGCTCTAACTCCGAAGCCTGCTCTGTTTTTACAACACCCATAGCACAAAACCTCCTCTCCTCCATTGGGGCCCAGATTTACCCGCTGGAAGGCAAAGAGCGTTAGAGCATGGAGGGATGGGCCTTCAAGATCATTCTAGTCACTCTCCTAATTTTGCAGCTGAGAAACAGGAGGCTCGTAGTAGGAATGTGACTTGCCCAGGACACAACACAGCTGGTTGGAGACAGAATCCTGAGACACAGCCGATGACCGTTCACTGAGTACAGCTGGCCGTGGCACCAGTGGTAGAGGCACATGCCGACCACGAGCACACAAGGTCTTGAGTTCGATCTCAGAACTGCAGTCCACCCTGTCCTAGAACCACTGGGTGTGAGTCCTATTAACAAACAATCCTCCACTGGAGGTTGTGTGCCACTCTTGGTCATTACTAGACATCAACCTAACGCTGTAAGGGACTAGGGATTCACCAGAATCTACTGTCCATCAAGGCACAGCACAGCTGGGTACGAGACACACAGGACGAGTAGTGTCCATTTTGTCCCATATTAAAACCAGAGTCTCAGGCCGGAGCGATAGCATAGCAGGCAGGGCGTTTGCTTTGCATGCGGCCGACCTGGGTTCGATCCCTGGCATCCCATACGATCCCCGAGCACTGCCAGGAGTAATTCCTGAGTGCAGAGCCAGAAGTAACTCCTGAGCATTGCCGGGTGTGACCCCAAAAAAGCTAGCTATTAATTTATTTAATTATCTATCTAGTTAGCTAGCTAGCTAGCTAGCTAGCTATTTATCTAGTTAGTTAGCTATTATTTAAAGTTGAATAATTATTTAGTTCTTATCTAGCTAGATAGCTAGATAGACAGATAATGAAATAAATTAATTTTTAAAAAACGGAGTCTCCTTTGCACCACCATTTTGTTTTCTATGACTGCCATATCTTCCTGAACCCTGCAAACAGGTTAGGACAGAGAACAAGCTACAGCTTAAAAAAAAGAAAAAAGTGGGGCTGGAGTGATGGTACAGCAGGGAGGGCATTTGCCTTGCACATGGCAGACCCGGTTCGATCCTCAGCATCCCATATGGCCCCCTCCAGCACTGCAAGGAGTAATTCCTGAGTTAAGAGTCAGGAGTAGAGCCGGAGCGATAGTCCAGCGGGTAGGGTGTTTGCCTTGCACACGGCCGGCCCATACCAGCCCGGGTTCGATCCCCGCATCCCATATGGTCCCCCAAGCACCACCAGGAGTAATTCCTGGAGTGAAGAGCCAGGAGAAACCCCTGAGATTTGCCGGGTGTGACCCAAAAAAGCAAAACAAAACAAAACAAAGAGCCAGGATTAACCCCTGAGCATCGCTGGGCTTGGTCCAAAAAGAAAAAAAAAAAAAAAAGAAAGAAAAAAAAAAGAAGAAAACTGAAACCCGAAGTTGGCCCAAGGAAGCAGAGTTGGGCAGGTCAACTCCATCACGTCTTAACGGATCCTGGTCAGACTGGCCTCATTCCCAGGTAAGAACCCAGATACCCTGGAAGCTTCCTGAGCTTGTCCTAAGGGCCAGGCCCTCTGTGTCCTGTTCTACAAGTCACATCATTCCTCTTTACAACAGCCTGGTACAGTAGAATTATTTGAGTCCCGTTTTTATGGATGCGGGCTGTCGGGGAGGAGGCATGTGGCACTCCGAGACAGAGCCGGAACCGCTCCGACACTGCAGTCGGTGAGTGCCCTTTACCTGGCCTGGCAGAGCAGGGCCTGATCCGGGGCTGGGTGTGGGGGAGGGGGGCAGACATCAGTATCTTCCAAATCATCTGGACAGAGCTTGGGGCAGAGTTCACAAAAGTGACAGGAAACGAGGAAAATCAATGTCTCAGTGACTTGGGCTGAGACACAATACAGGGGCTCTTGTCTTGCACGTAGCTGACCCTGGTTTGATTCCTGGCACCACATACGGTCTCTCAGGTACCACCAGGAGTAATCTCTGAGCACAGATCCAGAAATAGCTCCAAGCACCACCTAGGATGATCCAAACCCCAACCCCACACCATTACCAATAAATCTCGGAGACCCTACAAGCAAGTTTGCAGCCTAGGGAGGGGAGAGATAGAGAGGAGAGAAACGACATACAGAACCCGCCAAGTAGTTGAGGGGTGGGAGGGGGAGGGAGGTGGGGACATTGGTGATGGGAGATGGGTTCGGGTGGAGGGATGGGTGTTGGAACACTGTACAACCAAAACTCTACATGAGCATCTTTCAATTGTATGTCTAAAATGGTGTAATAAAATTTGGGGGAGGGGGGAAATAAATAAATAAATAAACAAAAAGAAGTTTGCAGCCTAAACTTTGGGTGTGTAACTTCTGTGTAACTATCATCCCTTCTATAGGACACCTTTCTCTTACTGCTGACCAGCACCTACATTTCGCCACAAGACCAGCTCCTACCCCACAATGGTGATAACTACCCAATGGTTCACGAACTAGAGGGGAGGACCTTACATTCAAGCAAAAACAAAAAATATTGAGAAGAAAAAACTTCTTGTCATGGATGCCACACCCGAGAGGTCTGGGGATTGGCTGGGAGAAGCACTCTCGGGATATGGGGGACGGAACCTGGGCCAAACTCAGGCTTTCTCTCTTGCCCCAGGAAAACAGTTTTATTTTATATTTTACATTTTATTTTATATTTTGTATTTTCATTTCATATTTTATAAATAATTTTATAAATAAGATTTATAGACCATTTTATTAATGATTTATGGTGGTAGTAAGCAAGATGACACAACAGATATGATACGTGTAGTGCCTCACGTCATGAAGAAAATTCAAAAACGTTCTCAGGGACAAAAAGTAAGCTTCAAGAAAGAAAACTAACATAAGAACATTCCTATAAAGTCTCCCTAGCAACTTTATCATTTAAGGAGATCCAAAGGAAAACACAAGTCAATTTCTTTCTCGAGCGTGTGAGTTGATTCTACAATATTTTGTTTTTTTTAAATAACCAAGAAAACTCTGGAAAAGAAGAGCAAGGAGGGAGGTTCAGCCCGACACTAAGCCCTGGGCAAAGTCTCAACAGAAAAAGCATTTGCAGGCGAGAGACACACATGAGTCCAAGGGGTGCTGAGAGGACCGAAGCGGGGCCCTGACGCCAGGGAGGCGAAAACAGGGCTCGGCGCCTGGTGCCGGGACAGCCGACAGCCCTCCCGGAAAATAAAAGGAGGATTCGCACTTCATAGTCAACGTGAGAATAAATTCGAAAGGATCAGTGGCTTAAAATGTAAAAACCAATTCATGGAAGAGTAGAAAAAGAAGAAATAAGAGAATTCCCTTATGAGTCGGGAGTGGATGAGGACTGTGAATCACTCATCATCCGTAATCAAGGGAAAAGCCCCAGCCGCTGAAGTAAAACCCTCTGCACAGGAGGAACACAATGATTGGCAAAATCAAAAGGTGAATGGCAGGCGGGAGTGTCTCCAAGTTTAAATCTTAGAACTGATCCAAAGTCAGTAAGTAAGACCAAGTGAGTGAAGAACGACAGTTCCCTGAAGAGGAAATACAAATGAAAATGAAGCTTATCCTCACGCTCAGAGAAGAGGCACACACGGAAACGGATACTTCACCCGCAGGCTGGGAACCTCTCCCTCTGTGCTCCCCGCTCACGGGTTGGGCCTATGTGTCAGCACATCTCTGCTCTAGACTCAGACTGCAAAGCACAAACCCAAATATTCTTTCGGCAGGCAGAGTACTGCTCAGAAATACATGGCAGAGTGTGAAAGCCGTGTGAGGAGACTTAACTGAAAGAGCGCCGTCTAGGAAAGCACCCAGACGGCCGCGCAGAACGGGCTGCCTCACTGAGAGATCACAAGACAGAACCCCATGTGGCTCGAAGATGTCCAGGAGACAGCGCCATGTGACTGAACGGGTCTAGCTCTTTGCCATGCTAAGCTTACCAAGTGCCGTGCAAGAAGGGATTGACAGTATGTCCTGCATATGAAAAGGAGGACTAGGCGACCTATTGGGTCTTCGCAGGCAAAAAGGAATAATAGTGGGTCTGTGGGAGGGGCCAGAGCGAGAGTACAGTGGGGAGGGCATTTACCGTGCACATGGACGACCTGGGTTTGATCCCGGTGCCACATATGTTCCGCTGAGACTGCCATGAACGAGCCCTGAACTAGGAGCCAAGAGCACCGCTGGGTGTAGCCCAGAAACAACAAACAAACAAAGAAACAGAAAGAACAACAACAAAAGTGGGTACTTGGGAGTGGGAGTAGGGGCTGGCGGGAAGCGTGGAAGGAAAAAAATGTTGAACCAGTCAAGGGCTACATCCTACTGTAGACATTTATTCACTGACATATGCTGAAATCACGCAAACGTGCCTCCTGTTCCAAAGCTAATTTCACAAATGTGTGCACAGTGGCAACTATGGAAGTACCAGGCCAGGCTGACAGACGGCTCCCAGCAGAGTCTGAACGCAAGAGTCTGAGCCTTGGGCTCAGAGCACCAGTTCGGGGGTGACTACGCCCCAGAGAGCCAGCAGGGGAGGAGGGGACCACTGTGGGGACCTCTCACAGGTCACTTTGTGGCCAAGGAGCAAATCCCCAAGCTGGAGCTGACCTGGACTCTGAACAGCTGGACAAACTAGGGGGGCCCTGAGCTGCTTTTCTTCCATAGTCATCTGGAGGACGGGGACAGGAGAAGCCGTGAAGGCCACTGCTGTCTCCCTTCTGGTACGCGCCCACAGCCGCCGATCCCTTCTGGCCTCCAGCTCAGGGGAAGAAGCAGGACATGTGCCAGGCACCTCCCGGTCCTGCAGGCTACAGCCCTGCCCAGGGAGGCCCCCTCCACTTCCCTTTCCATTACATGGTTGCCTGGCACCGGGCCCTGGCTGGGGAGGCAGGGGGAGCCAGAGGGGACGGGGGCCACTAGAGGAGGTTTAGGGCTGATGGGGGCGGAGGGGAGGCTCCCCTCCCACTACCACCCCCAATCCTCTGCCCTGTGGCTGCCCACCCTCTGGCCTTATGCTTCCTCCCAGAACCCAACCCGGTAGCACCTCCCAGACTCCCTGGCCCAAGGGTAGGGCTTTCTGGCCCTCATGTGCACCCCAGGCAGAGTTTGCTCCTCAGAATCCAGTCCTGTCTTTGGGGAACCAAAGGGACTCGGGGTGTGGGGGTGTCCCTGCTCCAGGATCACCTGTCATGGCTCATTGGACTCAGACCTTTCTCCTGGGGGCAGCCGTAAGCTAGAGTCAGCTGCTGGGGTCCAAAACACTGGGAGTCCCCAGGGAAAGTGCAAAATCCTTAAGTCCATTAGGTATCGAGAGGTTTCCTGAGATCTAGAAGCTTTTAGGGAACACTGAGAACGTGGGGGGTGAGCTGTGGGGTGAGCTGTGCAGAAGGACAGACTTGGCGGCAGGTGCCCAGCACCAAATGGCCCCAACCACGTTCCTTTCCCGGGAGAGCTGATGAGTCCTATGGGCACTGACCGGGCAGCAGAAAGTCGGGCGCAAAGGGAATACTTTGTCGGCTATATCAAGGCAGTCAGCTCACCCACCCAGTCCCTGCCTGCGCCATCCGAGACTGCGGCCTCTCTGCTCAGGCCCCAACGGTCAGAGCTCTGACACCACACACGAGCTGCAGAAGTCTAAGGAGCACTGGCCTTGGGAGCAGACTGTGAGCACTGCGCCTTTCCGTCCAGCGCCAGGGCCAGCACTCATGGCCCTAAGTCTTACTCCCATTGGGGGGTATCCTTTCCGTCATGTGGTGGCCTGGTGAGCATTTACCCACAAACTGCTGGGTAAACACCATGGTGGGGAGGGGAGAGAAGAAAGACATGCTGCACCCACACCCCCAACCTCCAGGGAGAGTGACCAAGAGGGTGGGCCCCTGCAGACGTGGCTAGCACAGCCAGAAGCACCCAGCTACACCAGCCCATCCAGCAACCCCACTGGCCGGATGCAAGGCTCTCCATGGTTACAGCAAAGCCTGCTGGGAAGCCAGGCCTCCCTGGAAATCCCCATGCTCCCATGCGTCTCCTTCCCGCACTCTGTGGGCAGGGACTGGGCAGGCAGAAGAGGCCTGGCTGACAGTCTTAGGGGCACCGTGACAGCACGTGGAAGGGCAGATCTCTCTCCAGAGCTTTGGTTTCAGAGTCCTCTGTCCCCCACCCCAAGGTCCAGCTCCTGCCAAACTTTATGTTCACTTTCTGGGCTCTGTGAAGCTGTGGACAGAGACTGCCCACCAGCAAGGTGCCCTGGTTGCCGACCATGGAGGCCCTCGCTAACCTTTGGAGGTTGTTTTCTATTTAGCAAAGGCTTGGCTAGGCTGGTGCCAAGTAAGACTCGGGGGCCCTCTGTCCTCATTTCAAAGACTGTGTTCCGGCAAGTTGGGGCTTGGCTGACCCTTCTCCTGGGACCCCCGGCTTCTTCTGGGATCTCCTGCAATCCCCAGGATTCCCAGGGATCCCTTTTTAGATGTTGGGGGTGCAAGTGTGCCCAGGTGCCCTCTTGCACGTCTGCCATACAGCCAACAGCCTCTACCTTCACTGCAAGGGAAACCCCATTTGGCTTGCAAAAAGAGGTATACCAGGAGGCAATTTTGTTAATTCCTATCACCTTAGTGCCTGCTTACAGACCGCTGACCATTCAGAAAGGAACTGGACAGGCTCAAAAATGAGAATCAGCAGCTACTTACCTGTCACATAACCAATTAGAAATGAAATGCTGCTGGCATCTTCCATGCCAACTGTGATTCAATAATTCTGATTTGCAGGCATGCCCCAGAATCAGAACCAAGGCATATACCTACACAGTCCTTCCTTCTGCTACCCTCCACCACTGCCCCATCACCTGGCTGTTGTGTGGGACCACTAATACTTGAATCAAGCAGCGACTCAAGCCTGCATCCTATCCTTCCCACCCACCCCCAGAGTAACCATGGATACCCTAAAAGGGCAGGGGCCAGCCCTGGCAGATAATACCAGGTCCCCAGTAAGCCACACACTTGAGCTAAAATTTTCCACATAAAATGCTTTTTGTTGGTTCGCCAGAGCCAGATGGGGAAAGAATGAGTTTCACAACCTGGACTGCGCATCCGAAGCAGCATCCCTGGCCTTCGGCATCTCTCCTGTGCGAGCCGGGAGCTGGTGCAGGAGCCGGACCTGCCTTTGCCACACCAGCACTCCACCAGGCCCAGAGACATGCCAAAGAGGGGCCTCTGCTCTCAGACGCTGAGAGATTTGGTCCAGCATCCACAGCATCAGAACTGCCATCACATCATCACCATCACCATTATCGCGCCACTACCACATCACATGGCCACCACCAAATCACCACCGTTGTCATCCTACCACCAGCACATGACCATTTCATCATATCGTTATCACCAGCAACTCACCACCATTATCGTGATCATGACCACCATTATTAGCACCACCATGTCCTAAGTGCAGGGTGCTTTAGGCAGATACTCTCGTGAAATCCCTTTTTTTTTTTAAGTGCCAGAGCTCAGCACTGTCAAGATGGTGACAATACTAGTCCAAAGTTACTGTGGCAGTACATGCTAAGGGAAGGTCGGCCCATCGCTGTGGAACACAGGCCCTGTCTCTTTCTGCCAACTGGCCCAGCAAAGTGCCAGAGTGTCCAGAGCAAACCCCACGGCCACCCCAACACTGCCCAGGGAAGCCCCTTTGTCTTACGTGGCCAAAGGGGTCCAGGTGGTTGTTGGTCAGCTTCAGCTTCTGGAAAGAGACCAGCTGCCTCATCCAGTGGGCCCCAGTGGCTGGGGAATCGGGTGCACGTATAGCCTGCCTGGCATGGCGGGCTCAGCCTTCCCAGCCACCATCCTGCCGACAAAGTAGACAGAGACACCACGGCTGACTCCCCGGGGTCCTGGGGATGCCTAATCCCCCTGTGCCTGCCTAGACAACTTTCAAATTGTTTACTCCCAAAACAAGGGTTAGAGATGAATTGGTAGAGGTCATGTCATCCCGAGCTATGGAGTGCCAACCCAGGCAAGGGCAGATCTAGAAATACCACCGGGCAGGCAGGACGTGGCCCAGCCCTGCCTCATTGACCCCATCTCTGCCTGCCCCAGCCCCTACCCTCCAGCTGCTGCTTCACTCCCTTCTGGCTCTGAGCACTGTCTGGGGGCACACAGGATGCTAGGGGAGGGTTCTCAGGAAAAAGCAGCCTGACCCCCTGCCACTCTGCTAGGGGGCACTCAGTTGAGGAGGAAGACCAGACAGCAAGACCGAGAGCAATACCCAGGCTGAGCAGCTGAACCCTAAGGCTCTCCAAAGGCTCTTTCCCGCCTTCCCCTTGGGACGGCACCATCTCGACCCGCCCACATGGATGTGTGACCATCCCTGCTGCTTGCCCAGTCACATTCCTAGCCTCAGCCCAGTTCCCCTGGCTCACCACCTGGACCCACTGGGGACTCCCCTGGAACAAAACAGGCGGGGGTGGGGGTGGTGAGCAGAAAGAGCAGCAAAGGGAAGGCATGTGAAGTGGGGAACCCCAGGCCTCTTACCATTTGTTGTCACAGAACTTGTAGCGATGGTCATCTGCGGGACTATGTCAATCAGCAGGATGTACTTCGTCTTGGGGTTCATGCCTGTGACTTTCACCTTGTAGCTGGGGAACATCCCTCCTAGGGGAAGCGAAAAGCAAGATGGCAGCATGGACAGAGGAGAGCGGGCCCAGAGAGGATGAGGAGGCAGTGAGCCTTCAAGGGGTCCCCGCACAGTGAGGGCTGTGTGACTCTGGGCAAGGCGACTCCCTCTCTGAGCCCCAGGAAAAGCCAGTCTGTGTGTCTGAGAAGAGGCTTTCTGTGGTTTCCCTGATTCAATTCTCCACCCAACCAGGATATCCTCACATTTAGGCCTAGTCACTCATCACAGACACCTGTCAAAGTGTGAGAGAAGATTTCAACACCAGCCTGGCTGCCCCAGTTCCCTCCCGTCCTTTGCCAATTCACATACAATTAAAGTTCTGGGGTCCCATCCCAGAGGCAGGCCTGGAAGTTCTTATCAACCGTGTCCACAATCATGAGACTCTATCCTGGAAACTCTGAAAACTCAAACCAACTCTGGCATATTCAGCAGAGGTGTTGACTGCCCTGAATGCTGGGCAGGGCACACACTCCGTGATAACTGAGTATCTGGGAAAGCCAGTCCGGGAGCGGCGTGGATTCTAAACCCAGCCTGGCATGGCGGGCGGCCGACCCCACAACTCGCAAACTGTGAGGTCTTGGGCAACTTGCTGGAATCTCCACACATTGGTTTTCTTATCGCCAGTGAGGCTATGATTACTCACTCTGGATTAAAAGCGCCCAGTCAGGACTTTTAACCCCCGACTTCACTCCTCCCTCTACAAACCAGGGTGTGATGGACTTGTAGGAAAACGAGTCCCCCCAAAAAAACGAGTCCTCCAAAAAGTGGGACTTTACTACTTCCTCAGCCCACGCTGAAGCTATGCAGGTCCCTGAGACTCGGTGAACATTCCAGAGAGGGCTTTCCCAGACCCCCTAAGTGCAAACACCCACCACCACCAACAACAACAACAACGGGTTCCTTACCCTGCAGGGGCTCAGCTCCCATCCAGGCACCAGTCACTTCCCCAGAAGTACCAGAACTTCCTCACAGTCCTCCTCTGAGACCCCCGCCTCCTGGCTGATCTCCCACAAACATGTCAGCTGCCTATTGTTAGGCAGAATCCAAACCTGCCAAAAGCATTCAGGTCCCAGGTGCCGTAAGTTGTGAGAGCACTAACAGGTGGTCTCTGCCTCTCCCTGGATCGCCGCCCACACCTCTCCTCCGACAGGTGTCTGGAGTGCCCCCCATTTTGGAAGCAGAGGTGCTTGCTGGGACCCGCAGGGCTTGAAAGACCAACACGGCCTTGAAGGCCAGCGTGCCACCACGACCCTCCCCGTGCTCGCGGCCCTGCGTGAGGACATGCGCGCGGCCTTGCGCATGTGCAGGAGCGTGGGTGCGCGATGTGCGCCTGTGTGCGTGTCTGGAGGGAGGAGGGAAGTTCTAGCTGCAAGTCTAGGGACTTATAAACCTTGTGGAAGAATTTGTCTCAGATGTCAATTGAAAGCATTTTCAAATGTCCACCCCACCCCCCTCTCCAGGAAGGGGGAAGTGAGAGGATTCAGGAACCCAATCCCACCTCCTGCTTCCCAGCCCCCACCCCCTGCCCAGGCCTGGGGGCACAGCTGGAGCTGACACCACCCACTTTCCTGGCCAAGCCTCTCCCCTGGTGGACCTAAAGCTGCTGGTGGGGTGGGGAGGGGGCGAGGAGGGGAGTGGGGCAGCAGCCGCCTCACCCCCTTCCCTCCCTGGGGGGAAAGCCAAGAATCCTGTCCCCTCCAGGCCACCATCTTGTAACTGCAACGGAAACATCCACAAAATGGGGCAGCTGCAGCTGTGCTTAGGGCCGCCAGGCCCCAGTGCCCGCCACCTCGCCTGCTCTGCTCTCCCTCCAGGTGCACCATCCTGGGCAGGCACTGCCTCTCCCTCGGGCGCGGGTGAGGGGATGAGGGGGCAGGAGAAAATGACGCTGCTGGCGGTCCTAGCGCCCAGGCTGGGAGAGAGTTGAGCGGCCGGTCTGCCAGGCCGCCTGCTGCCACGCTCTTCTCAGCAGCAAAGGAACCCCCTGACAGTGACGAAGTGCCTTGAGGTCTGGGAGGAGCCTGTGGCCTCCTGAGGCTGGGAGCTGGGGAGCCCTAGGCGCCGCCCACGGCAGACCCACCCGATTCCCGACTGAGAGCCTTGGGTTGACTTTGCAGGGCTTGGGGCAGGGCAGAGGGCGCCCAGCCTCTGCTTCCCATCTGCCAGTTCTCTCCTTTTTCCAAGGCAGTATACTCAGAAGCCCAGAGGAAAGATGGGCTAGCTGGCCCACATGGGATTTGGGGGCTTGAGGGGTTGTCAATATCGCCGCTCCCTTCTGCCCACCCCCACCCCCCACCCTGGCCCCCCCCGGGACTCAAGAGCAACAAGGCCCTGCGGAAACAGCCCCCTCGATTGCTGGCCCTGCGGAACCCCTGGGCCTGGGGAGGGGATGGGGCTCCTGGGGAAGGAAGGACCCAGGATGTGGGGGCGGCTCTGGGAGTGTACCCCCCTCTATCCGCCCCTGGGGGTTCCAGAGCGGACAACACGGATACCTGCAGAGGAGGCAGCACTCAGGCCACCGCTTGGGCGCTGTGATCCCCCTGCCTCGCCTGCTCGCCTGACACAACAGGTTTCTGTGCTTTCTGCGCCACCTGCACCAGAACCCCTGGGCAGTCCCCGCGCGGGCTCTGTCTGCGCCCTGGGGTGCTCTCCAGGGTACGCCCGCAGTGGCAGGCGGGGCGCTGCTGGCCGGCGGAAACAGCTCCGCCAGGGGAATAAACAAGCCGCCCGCCCCGCCGGCCGGCCCAGGAGATGAAAGCCCCGGGTTTCGCCTCTGATCATGAAACAGGCTCTGAAAGGGTGCGGGCACGGGGCCTTTATCTGCCTCAGACTCGGAAATGGTTTTAGAATGAACTGCTAAGATAAGCTTCCCGGACATTTCTTGGTGTGGATGGCTTGCGGGGCGCCGGGGCGAGGGTTTTGGGGACTTTTTGATTTTGGCCACATGCTGATCAACCACGAACTGGCTGCTGAGGGGACGGCAAGTTACAGCTGGGCTCAGACAGTCGCCCGGGGGCTCAGGCTCACTGCCAAAGCGCTTGCAAAGTCAAGGCGCTCACCCCAGCCCTCGCCATTCCTGCGAGGGGGAGAGGCGGGGAAATGAAGGGGATTCTCCGAGGTCTCCACAGCCCGCCCAGTGCCAGAACCATCCACCGCAGCCGCGACTTTCTCCATTTCCTCAGGTCAGGGGCCCCTAAGTACTTAAGCAGAACTCAGACAAACGGAGAAGCTTGTGAAGCGTTTGCTCCGTGTGGAGAGGCGTCATCTGGATCCAGGAAGAATTTGGGGTGACCATGGTTATGTGACTTGTTTTTCTGAGTGGTGGGGTACAGGCAACTTCTTATTGTTAAAGTCTATAGAGTTGTCCAATTAGGTTTATTTTTCTGCAGAAACGTCTCGCATTAATAACATTGATGTTAAACATTGCTATGTGGGAGCTAGAGTGGATAGAGTGATTGCCTTGCAAGTACCCAAGCTGGGTTCAATCCTGTGCACCACATATGATCCTCCAAAACGGCAAGAGTGATCCCTGGGCACAGAGCCAGGAGTAAGCCTGAGCACTGCCGGGTGTGGCCAAAAAGCCAAAAACAAAAGAAAAATGACTCCGTGTTTGCAGAGTCAGGGATGTAGCTCAGTGGTGGCGTGTCTCTGAGCTCCCTCTGGTCTCACCATTCCTGGGACAGTAGCTGAGCTTACATACACTTGTACATGTCGAGACTGTACTCACACATTCACAATACAGCACATGCCTGAGACTGTGCACACACATACACACACATCCATACATGAGCCTATGAGCCCAGAATCAGAGCAGAATAGCCTGCAGGCAAAGGGCAGGGGTCCACAAATGCCCAGCTTCTGCGGGTCTAGAGGAAGAGTTCTGGATATGTTGGTTAAGAGACCAGGGCCCAGAAACTCTGGCTTCAGTAGGGGTTTGTGGGTTGTGGTATCGCCTGCATTGAGCCAAACAATTTCTCAGAGCAATGACAAAACTGCATAATTTATTTCCACTTTACACACACATGCGCGCACAACACACACACACACACACACACAGAGCTTTCTAATTGGCTCAAAGTGTTTTCCCCAGTTAGGGGTGGAGTGGGGAGCCAGAGTGGAGTGAGGGCTATGGATAGATGCTGATTTGGAAAGTCCGTTGCTTCTCTGAGATTTTTTTTAAAGACACTTCCTTCTGATATTTCTGCTTTCAGAAAAATACTTTAAAAAGAGATCAAAGCACCTCTCCCCAACCCACTTTCCCAGTGTCTTCAACCCTTACTTCTCTTATCACCCACGCCACTGGGTTCTGACGCCTGTATACAGAGCCAGGGCAATTGGCTTTGAAGCCCCGGATTAAGCCGGGCCAAATCCTTGCCTCAGAATAACAAACAATACAGGTTCAACAGGAGTTCTCATCGGTAGTTCATTTTCAAACGCAAATTCACTGTCACTAACACAAGCAACATTGAACTCAACAGGCTATGAAGGCTGATAGTGGAGATTTATCTGGTGGCAAAACCATGACCTAGGAGAAGAGCGGGCAGACTGTTAGGAAATTTTCATTTTTGGGGGAGGTTTATATTTAAATTTTTGTGGAGCTCACTTTTATCTGTGTTTGGGAGAAAATGCAGTTTCTCACATGTATCAAGCTTGGCAGCGACGAGGAGCAGGCTGAGAGAGGAAGCTGCCCCTCTGGAGTGAGCAGTATCAGGACTGGGGAGCACAGAAGGACATGGATGGGGTGGGGTGGACTCACACTTTACACTTGACAATGAGGAGCTCCTGAACATTCCAAAGTAGGTCTCCCCTCTGTGTTTGATATTTTATCCAGCAGATCAAACCGTGAACTCAAAGTTGAGTCTAATAAAGGAGATTATTTCTACCTGTGGCCTTCAGACCTTCAGCTTCAGACAAGGGGCCTGTGACCCCAAGACTCAAACCCAGCTAGAACATTCTGGCTCTCCTCTCTGAGCTAACCTTTCCTTGACCAAACAGCAGTGATCAGGTGAGCAGTGATCATAGAGATCCAGCGAGGATCTCTATGGCCATAGAACTCAGCTATAATGGAATTTTTTCCCATCTGGGGTTTAGTTGTGGGGGGCACAGAATGAGGGAATTGTCTGCCTGGAAACTGCTCAAGTCTACCTCTCTCTACGCTTAGGGCACCTGCCCTTCTCTGATTCTCCGCCAGCTTTGGCAAGTTAGGAATCTGGGATCCAAGGTTCTGGGGAAGGGGCTCAGCTATCTGCCAAGAACTGGAAATGTCCCAGGAATGGCAGGCAAAGACGAGGGGCACACGAAATGGCACTGGACAGGGTGTAGAAGAGCCTGAACAAACCCAGCAGAAGGCCAGGATGAGAGACGCAGGGTCCAAATGGTGACCTTGGTCTCAGCAGACAGCAGTTAGATGGCGAAAAGGTCTGTGAGAGGCCTGGGGAGAGGGACTGAGTTTAGTGACTTTCTTAAGGACTAAACTTGGCGCAAGAATAACTCCAAAGAAATAGAAGACTGCCATGAATCCATAATTGGCCAATATTATCACTGACGTTTAAAAATTATTATCATCATTCCCTAAGGTCCCCAGTTAGGTCTCCACTAGGATCAGACACAAACATCTGCCTGAAGCCGGTCACATCTGGAAATGTGTGTGTGTGTGTGTGTGCGTATGTGCACGTAAGGCGCACATGCGCGCAAACGTGAATGTGTGCACATACACACTGAGGGCAGAGAGGGAGGAGGACCCACACAGGTGCAGGAACCGCCACTTAGGAAAGTCACAAATGCCCTTTGTTTAAAATGGCAGAAGCCAGGAGGCATGGCCCCAAAACATGCTGGCCATTTATTTCCAAGGGTGTTTTTTTTTCTGTTGCCTAAAACTGTGGATTGCTGGATCTTTTGTCTTTTCTTTTTTTCCTACCCTCCACCCCAACAGTGCAAGAAAATAAATCCTCCCTCTTTGCACCTGTAAGCCACTCAACAATTTGCCAAGCTCTGCTCAGCAGATTCCTGGTCTCACAATAACCAGAATAGAAGGCCAGTGGGCAGATTCACAGTCACCATCTCTATTTTACCTGCTCCCAGTGAGTCCCAAGAGGTGGAGGGCCTTGCCCTAACCTATCCACCTGGGAGGAAGCTGGGCTTGTGACTCCTGGCTCCATGCTCCATCCTCCTGCCCCAAAGCAGCAAGCCCAGCCCTGACATCCCCTTGCTCACTCTCCTGATGGAGGCCCATCTCCCCTCCTCGCCACCTGCCTCACCTCAGCTGACAGTGGCCAAGTGCCAGACCCACGCCCTCCACTTAAACAAATAATAGATTGCCAAGTCTATGGTGAACTGCAGAAAGGACCACAGCACCAACCCCCCGCCCCACACGCGGCAAACAAGCCACCAGTTTTCTGCTCCGAGAGCCCACCATTCCCTACAGAACCAGCCCAGTGGAGCAGAATTCTCTAAAATGCAGATGAAAGATGTAAAGCGCTGCCAGACATTTCTCCAGTGATGATGAACATTATTGCTAGCATTTATTCTGTGCGTCCATGCACCAAGGGCTTTGTTAAGTGTTTTCTGTACAAGTGTCTGAAGCGAGACCTGTTGTTTCACAGAGATGTGGCGAAGGTAACCTTGACTGTGCAGTGCACACACAGAAGCAGCTGAGCTAGAACTGCAGCCCCTAGGGATGGCCCACTTCTGGCCCATCTTGTTCCACCACCAGAGCCCAGAGAAAGGCAAAGGGGCTTACTCACACCTGACCCTTTTCCCAGGACTAGGGATGGAGCAGAAGTACAGCCAGTTGGGTGCTTGCCTTGCAAGCAGCCAACATTCAAGCCCTGGCATCCCATACAATGCCCTGGAGCTCACCAGGAGAGATCCCTGAAGGCAGCGCCAGGAGTAAGCCCAGAGCACAGCTCGGTGTGGCCCCCAAACCAAGAAATAAATAAAAGTATCCCTGGACCAGGAGGTAGAGGGGAAAGGGCGTGTCCCTGGACCTGTACTCTTTAGCCGCTGCCTGCAGCCATCTCCCCTTCACCTGATAACGGGCCTGGCCGGTGGGCCCTGAGCAGACAGCCCCTCTGACAGGGCAGTCGGCATTTCCTCCTCCTCTCTCACCCTCTCCCGTTTTCTCCCACAGACACCAGCGCATTTTAAAGATGTTTCCACTTTATAAATCATCCCTCTCTGGCAGCCACACAGAGAGCTACTCCCCCAAACAACATACACACGGCCCAACAGTGCCTTCCTTTTGGTCGGGGAGGAGCAGACAGCTCAGAGGTGGTAGCACCCACAAGGCAGAGAGATTTTGGGGTATAAGCTGCCCCCAAAGTAATGAAAATAGCAAAAGAAGGCTCACCTTCCCATCCCTCCATTTATTGAAGGTTAACTCCGTTGGATCATTACAATCCTGAAAGGTTCCCCCCCCCCACCGAAGTTTCCCCCAAAGCCGAGGACGAAGTGGCCCCTCAGGGGGCCTAAAGCTTGGGGACCAGAACCTCTTGGCAAGCTTTGTTTGCATTTCATTTGCATAGCGCTGCCCCCCCCCCCTCAGCGGCGCCGGGCCCTGGGAGCGCTGGGTGGCCCCCTGGAAGCTGGTGCGCTCAGTGTCCCGAGGACCCAAGCCGAGGCAGCAAGATATGAACCCCAGCCGGGGGAGCCCCGCTGCCTCCCCCTAGGCTGGGGTCCAAGACAACTGTCCTCTCCCCAATCCCCGCCCCACTCCTGAATCTCCCCGCGCTGACCTGCCCGCCTTAGTGATGATCATCTCGGTGCCCGCCTCGTGGAACTTCTTCCAGAGCTCTTTCTCATGCAGGCCCACCTTGATGTTCTCGATGGTCTAGAGAGGGAAGGGAAGGGGCCTTAGGGTTGGGCGCACGGCTCCACCTGGAGCGCTAAGCAAGGGGCATGCAGCACGGTTAGCCCCCAGAACCCGCGCCCACCCCGAGATTTCGTTTCACCAAATTAATCTATACTCGCTGGTGAAGTTTTACAAATTTCACCGACTGGTGAAGTTTAAAAAATTCATTTCATAGCAGTGGCTGAAACTTCCGCCTCCCAAGCTCTGCCGCAAGCCGCAAGTGACGGTATCAAAGCGGCCGAGCCGCAGTCAACGAACCACGCGATCCAGCACAAACGTGGTCACCCCACGTGGCCGCGGAAACTTAGGCCTGCGGGCGCACACCCACAACCCCGGCCCCCAGGTACTGTGCCCAAATCCTCGGAGGCTCCTGTCGTAGGAGCCAAATCCGTCCTCGCAGCCAAATCCGTGTCCTTGTGATCACCCGACTATAGTGTCCCCGCGCCCTCCGGGCTCCAGGCCGCCCCAGCGCAACCACATCTCGATGGGCGCCTTCCCGCCGAGCCCCTCGTTCTCTGCGGTCTCCAGAGAGCGACACTTGGCTGGGCTCCTTCTGGGGCCTCTGCGGCAGTGGGGGCCTCTCCTTGCATCGCAGCGTGGCTCCAAGGGATCCAAGTGGAGGAGGGACAAGGCAAGGACAGCGGTCAACCGCCGCTGCCTTGGTGGATACTCAGGACGCGGCCAATCCCCAGGACCGGGTGGGGCAGCTGGACCGCCGCGGGCGGACCTACGGACTCACCGACGCCCAATCTCTCCCCGACAGCAGGCGCGACCTTACCTGTTCGGCGGCGGCGGCGGCAGCGACGTCTCCTGGGCCCTGGGGGCTGCCGAGCGGGGCTCCGCCAAGGCCGGGAGCTGCCAGCGCCGACTCGGGAGCGCTGGCGGCGCTGGCGGCGCTGGCCTCGCCGAGAGCAGGGCCGGGCCCCGGAAGGCCTCCCCGCTCTCCGACAGGCCCTTCTCCTGCAGCATCTCCTGCGGGCACAGCACACAGGAATCACATGCCAGTTCCGCACTCGCCAGAATCCGGCAAATCCCTCGACTGGGGAAAGGGTGGTGGGCGTCTGCGGGGCTGGTGCTCTTTGCGCAAGGGCCCTCCTCAACGCCAGCTCCAGGGCTGGCAGAGCGAAGATCTGGGGAACTCAGGCCCCCGCCTCCTCCGTGGACGGTGTGGACTCCCGGACTGACCAGGCAGCGTCTGTGCGCTTCCCTGGCCGCCCTCCCCCGGGGATACAGGCTGTGGGATAGTAGGTCTAGGGGAAGGACCGCCCTCTAGGCAGTGCCCCAGGTGCACCCCAGCCCCTCCTTCCTTCTGAGACCCCCAGGAGCCTCGGGTCTTTTTCTTCTCCTTCTTTATAATTGGGATCCAGGCATGCTTGTCTCAGGACAGCAGGGAAGTCGGGCCAGTGGGGCAGGACCGGGCTCCAAGCCTCCACACCTGCTTCAGGGACCACACTGGGCCCCTTAGGCCTTTGCTCACCCCCCCGCAGGCTCCCCCACTCCCGATGACGGCCCCCAAGGGGAGAGAGAATCAAAGGCTCTCAGGGCTGTACACTGAGACTCTCAGGACTCCAGCAGGACAAACACTGTATCTTGTACCCACAGGCAGACACCCCCAGCTACCCTCACCCTGTCTGCTGAGACACTGCGCTCAGCCAGAGGCCTCCCAGCCTGGCCCCATTTCCACACAGACTGCATCATTCCCTCCCACCACGTCACACTGGCCACCCTGGGAAAAGGATTCAGAGTTTTCCAGACCTTTCCAGCTAAGGACCAGGCCTGCGGGCTGGGTCCACCCCTGGCACAGGCTCATTCTAAGGGCCTAAGTCTCCTTCTCCAAGGATCTGCCTGTCTGTCCAGGTGCTGGCTTCCTTCTGGAAACGTCCTGCTCCAGGTACCAGGAGGAGAGCCCAGCCTACAGTCCTGCTTCCAGGGGTATATCCTGGCATTATCTTTGCTGCTTCTTCCCACCTCCAGCCTCTCTGTCTCCTCTGGATCTGGGCACATTCACGGGGTCTTGCTGTGAAACTGGCTGCCTCTCTTGCAGAGGAATATTCTTTCTTCCTAGCGTTGTCCTTCTGTTCCCCCTGGGTCTCCCTGGGTACCAGGGCTCATGCCTCCATCCTTCCAATCCACTCTCCTTCCATCCAGCCGCCTAGGCTTCAACTCCAGGTCCTCACCAAAGTAAACAAGCCAAGTGCAACCAGAGAGATAAAAAGAGCCCCGGGGCCAGCTGGGGCTGGGAAAAGCCCATAAAGATAAGGCTGACAGCCCCTGCCCGTCTTCCGGCCATAGCAGCAGAGAGCAAGGCTCAAGCATAGTGGTCACCCGCCTCTCTGCTACATGTGGTCCCAGGTCCAAGCCTCCAAACCTAGGAGCACCCTGACTAGGTGACACTGTGCTTTCAGAGTCACTGCTCACAGTGGCCCAAGACTGTGACCACAGCTGGGCTCACCCTAAGGATGTTCAATTGCCACCAGTGAGTCTCAGGTGCAGTAGCACCCATGCTGGCTACGAGGTCCTTTGCTGTCCACTTGTCACACCCCAGTCTAGCCATGGGGAGTCCAGCCAGGGACTCTAGTCCTTCCCTTGCAGAGAGGTCCCTGCTTCAGACCTGCATGAGTTCCTGGCCCTGCTCTCCTCATCCTTGGGGTTCAGCTCTTCCTTTTTTTCTCTTCCAAGGCTCCACACCCCGACGTCACCACAGCTGGCCTTTGCTGAAACTACTGATCAAGTTCTCTTTCTTTCCGAGGCTCAGCTTGAGGGACCATCCTCTTGGCCAGGATCCGCGCACGGTGGCTGTAGCGAGGGAGAGAGCTGGTGCACCGCTAGCAGCCGCCTCCGCTGCCGCCTGGCCGCCGCCGCCGCCACCGCAGCCCGAGCGCTTCATTCGCGGCTCACCGGGTCCTCTGCGCCGGCCGCGGCAGGGCTCCCTCACCTCTGCTGTCGGCTCCTGTGCGGCTCTCAGAGCCTCCTTACCCAAGAATGGTGCCATTCTGCTGGCTTTAGAAGTCTGTCTTTCCTTTCTCTTGCGCAGGAGGAACCGTTCATATTTTGTACTGTTTTAGTATTTTATTATCCTGCTTACCAGAGTATTCTGATCAGTTGGATAACGCTAAGAATATTCTCCAACGTAAATCACTATTACTTTGTATTTTAAAATGGTTTTAATATTAAAACCATGTTAAAACACTGGTTTGATTTGATAATTTGTCATTCTTAAATATGCCCTTGTCTTTTTGTCCCTGCTACACCGTACCCCAGGGCCTCCGGGCCCATTAGCAACACTGTTCCCAGAATCTAGGAATTATACCGAGCCATCCAAAAGGTCATGTTAATTTATTATTATTTCTATTTTATTCTATTAAACCTGTAAAAATGTTTTTATTGCTGGTTCTCCATTCTCTGGTAATTTTTTCAAGTTTTCAATAACCTTTTTGCACGCAATATTATTGTTCTTAATGGTGATTTTCTTCACTTCTTTAGAACACTTATTTTACCATTTGTTTTGTTAGAAATGTTCAAAATACACCCGGTAATATTCCTTACAGTATAACTTTTAGCTAGTTACTGTGTCATTATTTGTTATGTTACCGATCTTAATTTGCTAGTTATTTTTCATCACATCATTATCTTCTACTATTTTGTCATAATTTGTAAATTTCTGTAGCTCTGAATACTTATTTCCATCACATGATTTCCTTTACCATTATTTATAATATTGTAAACTATTGGTACCTTTGTCATAAATTGCTATACTACACAAGCAATTCTTACTATGTGTTTATATTAATATTGCTCCTAAGATTTTAACAACTTATTTGTTATAATAGCTCACTTCAGTACCAAGAATAAATTACGATAGAATTCTATCAATACTATTATTAATATTTCCTGGAATATTATTTTTCATCATTTTGTCACCTATAACATTATTACCGCTTCTTAAACTATTACTATGGTTTTGCTGCAATAGTTCTTTTCCTGTTCCTTTATTTCATGTTACTGCCTTCAATCATTTTAAATGTTATTACCATTTCCATTCTGTTCTGAAAGTGACTATTACTGTATTGTCGTTTACTGTCGATTTAAGGCCTGAATATTGTTATTAGTCGGGTTGTTTAACCGTGTTTCTTTGGTAATTGTTCACCTTCTGATAAATCTTGAGCACGGGTCATTATTTACCCTCAGTGTTGCTTTAATATTGAAGAACATGAAAGATTATGAAGTTCAGTGTCAACATCACCCTTTTCCACATCGACATTCGCTGCAAGCACCCAGGCCCTGTTCTTCTGCAAACACCAACCTCAAGGCCACTGCTTCTCCGGTCGTGGCTTAGCCTGGCCTCTGGCGCTGTCCCTTCTGTGTTCTTGGGTCTCTGGACCCCACTGGTCCCAGTTATTCGGAGGAGCGGATAGCTTGAGCCCCAATCGCCTTGTGAAGAACCGAAGCGGGAGCAATCTCCGCCACTGCGCTGCAATTCAGCTGCTCTGTCCTTCCTGGGGACCCTCCCCGGGTCTCGATATTCTGCCCCCTTTCAAACTCTACCTTCTCGATCCTGCAGCCTAACCCAAATTTCGCCCAGCTCACCCCATCCCCGCCGCCAACGACACTCACCCTAACTGGCTGCCGCGCATGCGGAGGCACCTACCGCCGAGGTCTACTGCAGGATCGGGTTCAGGGGGGGCACCGACCGCGGGCCTCCGATTTGGGGCCTCTGGGTCAGGGTCCCGTTGCCCGCCGCGCCCTCGGGGCCCGACACATCCCGGCTCTGCCACGGGCCCTTGATCTCCGAGGCTGCACTTTGGGGCCTCTGCTCCCTCCTCCCCCTTCCCTCCTCCCTCCGGGGCCGCCGCCCCCGCCACCCCCCGCGCTGACGTCGCCGCTGTCAATCAGTCCGCGCCTGCCGCCCCCGGGGAGGGGGCCTCCGGGGTCCACCAGCTCCAACTGCCCTAGGACCCCAGCCCAGAACGAGCTGGCGGCCCGCTCCCGCAGCACTGCCGGGTGCCCTCCCCGCGGCCCTTGGGCCCCGCCGGCCGGGTAGGGGGCTGCGAGCCCCGCATGGTTTAGATTAGCGAGGCGGGAAGAGAGGGCGAGCGGCCAGGCCTCGCCGAGCCGCCCGCGAACGCCGAAGCTCGACCCCCGGGAGCGCTCGCCCGGCGCCACGGCGCGGCCCGCACAACGCGGAGCTCCCGGCGGACCGCGGCCCAGGGCGGCGCTCCCGCGGCCAGGAGCCCGCACACACCCTTCTCCGAGACCCACCCGCGGCGAAAACGCTGCTGGTCCGAACGCCCCTTTCCCGGGGCCGCGGGCGCACACGCGCGGCGCCCCCAGCCTCGCACCTCCACGCCCGCGCTCGCTCCTGCTCGGGCCCCCCGGCACGCTTGCGACGGCCCGGCCGAGGCGACGCGGCGCCTCCGCTCACCCGCCGGTCGGCGTCCAGACCTCTCGGTAGCACCTGGCCCGGAGCGCCTTGGCCTGGGCCGCGGAGGTCACGGGCGAGGGCAGGTCCCGCGTTCGGACTCTGGCGAGGACTGGTGGCCCAGCCTGGAGCAGCGACGGCGGCGGAGCGGTGCTGGGCTGTTCTTGGAGCCGAGGCTCAAGGCTCCAAGGTGCCAGCGCTTGGCAGGGCTGCATGGGAAACCGCGGCCAAAGGCCAGGGTTTGCCAACAGCTCCCCCAAGATTCTGGGGAGCTAAAGAGAGAGCCCAGAGCCTACTCCAGTCTAGGAACGCGAGAGTGAGGAGCACCTCGCTCCTCCGCGTAGACTGTCTCAGAAAGTGAGCAGGACTCTGCTACTGCCCAGACCTTCCAGGGCAGCCTCCACTCTGTGGCGCTTTATTTGCCTCATTTTTTTCTCGAACTGCCCCTTCCAGCAGGCCCTGCAGTTCCGCAGGCCAACAGATCTATATGGACGTCGGCCTATTCATGCTCCAGCCTCACACACAGCCCAGAATCCTGGGTCAAGGATAGTCTGTCCTCCCTTTGACAGGAGACCAGGGCCTGCAAAGGCTTCTGAGTCTCCTGTCAATGGAATCCCCAGATTAGCTTCTGAGGTTCTGCATGCCACCCTCCTTCCACTGGTGGCTCCAACCTCTCCTGGCTCTTCCTTTGCTAGATTCTGACCTCCGATCAGACAGAAGGGTGCAAGGCAGGGAAATGCCATCCCTGGGTGGATCTGTCTCTTTTCTAATGCTGGGAAGTGGACAAGCAGCCTCTGGGCTCCACCGTGTGCCTCAGCCCCACCTCTCCCATCCCCTGTCCCCACATTCTCCACCTCACACTCAAAGGTGAAAGCAAAACTCTCACAGAAGCCTGAGACCAAACTCCTGGTTGGGTCTATCCCTTTCACCACCCAAGCAGTTCCAGTTTTGGCAACCCCATCTTCCCTTCTTGACTTGTCTCATGGAGTCCTAAACCAGAACAGGGAAATAAGGGCTAGGAGGAGTGAGAAATTCAATCCTCCCTAAAGCCTGCCTCCTGCTGGAGTGGAGAAAGGGAAGGACCTGGCGTTTCTGAAGACCATGTGGGAGTCATGTTTCCTGTGTTAGGGGAGAACTGGATGACTCCCCTGCCTCGGCTTCTGTTCCCAAGTCCCTCCTTCCTCTCTCCCACAGCCTGTTGGGAAATCCCTTGCAAATAGTGTGCACACCAACCAACTGCTGTGTGAAATGGGGAGCGGAGAAGGCAGTGAATCACCAGGTATCACGGCAAAACTGGAGTCAGGACAGACTTTCGGCAGAGTATGTTGACAGTCATTGGCGGAACTTCACAATGAGATCATCTAGAGTTGCTCTTTAAAGATACAAGAGTAGAGCCTTCCTATAAATGCAAGACTTTCTTTCCAGAGACTCATGGGAGATCGTTCAAATCGTTCATGATGATGTGAAGAAATGAGAGTCGGGAAGGAAGTCTTTCGCAATGAAAAGGAAGGGGCAAACTAGTTAGCAAGAGAAAATGAGAGGTTACCTAGGGTGCATTCTCCATTACTGGAATGGAATGCCTTGTTTTACGGAATCCAAGCCGCACATTTTTCACATTTTGATAGCTCTAAAGTTGGGGTACATCTTAAAGTCAATGGTGTGTCATGATTTAATTGGATTCTGCTTCTTAGCACGACATAAAATAATACAACAGCTTACAATTGCTCAAGTATTTGTTGATATATGGACCCTGGAATAAAGGGGGGCAAAAACTATTTTCCCTAAAATTGAATTGAGACATTCAAAGTACAAAAACTCTTCTCAACTAGTAAGACGAGTAGGTGACTATAAACCAGCATCAATCACACCACTTTTAAAGCTTAATAAGAAAGTGCTTTGTTTAGTACCAGGCAGATTTTGGTTTTCAAGCCTGGCTCTGAATTCTGACTTAACATTTAGCTATACTATGGCCGTGGGCAAGTCCCTAACAGCTACATAAAATGAAAAAAAATTGACACAAATTCTCTCTCTTATTGTGAAGACTGACTAAGATAATGCCTGTAAATAAATGCCTGGCATGTGGTAGGTAGCTAATAAAGGTCACATCCTGATACTTTTAAACTTTATTTTACTCCAACTCATTTCTAAAAAGATTTGAGGTGGTTTATAACCAAAATAAGCTAATAAAAATACAAGTAGGAAAGCAAATTAAGATCAAGAAAATAAAAGATGAAAGAACATATACTATTGACTGGGGATGCAGCTCGCTGGTAAACCATATGCCCCATGTACTCAATCTCTGGCTTCACAAAACAACAAAACAAAGACCAGACTAAGTCCCCATTCCTCCCTCACCCCAGACTCTGGTAACCAGTAAAAAGGAGGAGAGTGTATGTGTGTGTGTGTGTGCGCGCAGCTACGTGCATGCACATACAAGTGCAAGTGCTATCACTGAGTTGACAAAATTGCTGTAATTTAGAGTCTGATGATATGCCTTACTAACAGCAGGGATATAATAGTCTCTACAGCAGAAACATGACAACAGTGGAAGGCAGAGGAACAAATTTTGTCCTGGCCCTAAATTTTTAAGTAGTTTCTGTGAAGTTTGCCACTGAAGTGGCTTCACCGAACTTCAAATCTTACCACTGAAGTGGCTCCACTGAACTTTCTCATTTGATGCTGCATTAATGCCATTTTGTCTCTATCTATGGGATCATTCATCCAAAGAAATATTTATAAATGCTCACAATGTGCCAGACATATAAAACAGAGGAAAGGCCAAGAAACCATTCAGTAAACTGATTGACCAACGAGTTACTAGCTTCAGTTTCACTAATGAATGACCTGAACACTTATTAATAGTCTAGATAACAAGCCCAAATGGAGCAGAGACTGCAGAACAAGCTGGAGAATTGCCGTCATTGTGCTGAGGGACGTTTCTTGGACCCAAGACGAGTTCAGTTGAAGATGAATTGCTACTTGACTTTGGTTTTATAGAACAGTGAAAATCCATTACAACCTTGCAATCGAGGTTTGGGAAGAATTTAATAACCACTAATAAATATCAACATTAAGCTCCACCAGTCAGAATCTCTGAAAAGAGGGCTAAGGTGTTAAAATGCACTGCTCTATGCCAAGTATATGAGTCCTTTCCCTGTTTTCCAGTCTCCCCTGAAGCTAGATAATATCCAAAGATCCCATCTTTGGATCCAAGCAGATGATATTATCTTCTGCCTAGCTCTATCAGCTGGAGAGGAAGGAAGCTGTGAAGAATATACGGTTTGCTCATTTGCTTTGCTCTCTTGGTAAAGGGACAGACACAGTCTTCTTCCCTGTTGGATGAAATCCTTGAAGCGGTCTCCTCTAGGGACCTGAGGCAAGAAGTTCGAAAGCAGTATGTTAAGGCTGTCAGAGAAAAAGGAGCCTGGATGGCAAAACTGAGCAGGTAACCAGTGCCAACTCGCGTAGAATGTGTGAAACAGAAATCCTAATTGTTTTCTTTCAAAACAAATTCTTTTTATTTGAAGCACCATGCCTTTCAATACTGTTATTGATAGAGTTTCATGCACACAATGTTCCAACACCACACCCTCCACCAGAGTATCTGCTTCCCTCCACTGTTTTAGGACCCCTTACCAGATACACCCCATCCCCAGCCCTGCCCTTGGTAAGCTAGCTCAGTTCTATAATCCAGTTTCTGTTTCTGTTCCTTTGGTTTTTGTTATTCCCTGCAATGTTGCTTTATATCCCACAGATGAGAGAGATCAGGCTGGATCTGTCCTCTCCTTCTGACTTTATTGAGAGCAATATCCTCCAGTTACACCACGGACTGGCAAACGGCATGATTTTATTTTCTCTTAAAGCGAAGCAGTATTCCATTGTGTTTATATACCAGTTTCTTTATCCAGTTTTCTGTTTCCAGATTTTTTGTCTATTGTGAATAGTGCTGCAATGAACATAGGAATGCAAATATCTTTTCAAAATAATTCATTAATAGCACAGTGGATCCTTCTCTAATGAGCTTTGCAATAGACGCCAAGTAGTGTTACTGCTGGATCCTATGGAAATTTCAATTCATGTTCTTGAGAAGTGTTCATATTGTTTACCACAGAGACCAAACCAGTCGACATTCCCACCAGCAGTGGAGGAGAGTTCCATTTCACCCATATCCACACCAACAGTGGCGACATCCCAACTTTTTAGGTTAGTGTTAGTTTGTATCTCTGTTACTTGTGACACCAATACCCTCTGCAATATGAAAAGGTCCCAGCTCAGAAGTGAGTCCCAGGGCCGGAGCGATAGCCCAGGGTAGGGCGCGTTTGCCTTTCATGTGGCCGGCTCATGCTGGCCCGGGTTTGATCCCCGGCATCCCATATGGTCCCCGAGCACCGCCAGGAGTAATTCCTGAGTGCAGAGCCAGGAGTAACCCCTGAGCATTGCCGGGTGTGACCCAAAAGAAAAAAAAAAAAAAAAAAAAAGAAGAAGTGAGTCCCAGTACGCCATAATGAAGGATAAGTGTGAGCATCTGGATGCGTTGGCGGCCATGTACACATGCCTTCCCACCCAGATCTAGGGAGTAATATCCTTCCTCATTCCCTTCCCAGCAATTTTATTCGATTTCTGTGACAATCAAAGCCTGGAATCCTAATCAAGTTCCTCCAGAAGAAAAGGCTGAGGATAGCAGCAGGAATTTTATCTGCTTCTCTGGCTTTACTGTTACCCTGTAGCCCCACACCTTGGTTCAGGATTCTCCACCCAACTTTCCACTGGGGACCTCCCAGCCTATGGGGTGAAGGGGGAATTGAGTTCATTCTGAGGGTTAAACATGGCAGGTTGGTAGCTGCCATTGTTGCTGGTGCTCTGTGTGCTTCCCCCATACAGGCACAGGCCTGCTCATCTGACATCTCACCCAGGTCCTCTTCCACAATAAGAATTAGGAAACTTCCAGTTGGGAAGGACTGAGGGCTGTTCCTGACAGGGTTAGGAATTCTGGGCCCCTGGGAGTGAAGACAGAAGACAGAGGAAACAATTCATCTTCAGTGGATCCTTCTCTAATGAGCTTCCAGGCGCCACAAAGATAAGTGAGGAATGATTGAATCTGGGATTTCTGACAATCTAGGCCTCCATTCCAGAGTCCTCAGGCCAGGTGGCTGCTCTGCAGATCAGACTGTCCATCCGTTATACCACCTGCTCCTGGGTTGCCCCTTCCTTCTACTCGCTCTGGTAAGACTCATCTAAAGACACACTTCTGTGACTGTCTGAGGAGCCTGACGAAGGTGTATCTGCTAGGGTTGTATTAGGTGAGAAAACTCCCTAAATCAGAGAAAGCATTTAAGTATTCAGACTGCTCCTCTTTTCCCATCCTCTACTTCCCCATTCCCTCTTTCTAAGCACGGACGATTGAACTACCTTTTAAATTTGGGTCCCCAGAGATAGTTTGAACAAGGGGTTGAAGCAAATTAGATCTCAAGAATGGAAAATCATGTCAACTACCAGAAAGTTCCTAGAATCTGATGTAAAACTCCCTGAATGTGTAGGTGGCCAGAGTAGTAGGGTAATAGCGGCACCACCAGGCCCAAGCAGCACCACACCCTCAGGCCCTCCCATTGAGCTGGCCAGCCCAGGTAGCCAACAATTGGCAGGAGAGCCTCCCGAGCACTGCATGTGTGTGTGTGTCGTTGTGTGTTCGTTGTGTGTTCGCTTGGTGGTGTGTGTTCGTTTGTGTGTGTGTGTGTGTGTGTGTGTGTGTGTGTTCGGGCTAGGGGTGGAATCTGAATTCAGGTACTCAAAGGACTGGAGCACCCTGGATTTGGTCCCCAGAACTGCATGTTCCCCAGGTAACCCTGGGTATAGCCCCAAACAAAACAACAATCTGAATTCAGATCCTCAACAAGAAGCTGTTTTCAGAGGGACCTAGAACATGATTAGCTTGTTTGTTTGGGCACCACCCCAGAGACGGTCAGGGCTTACTTCTTGCTGTTATAATCAGAGATCACTCCTGGTAGTTCCAGCACTGGGGATCATCTCACTTGGTTAAGGTACGTGCCTTAACCCCTGTATTATTTCTCAGTACTATCTCTCCAGTGCAGGACACAAGTAGTATTAAGCGTTGGTTTCCTCATCCTGTAAAATGAATTTATTAATAACAATCACCTCACAGGACAGTAGAAAGGATGAAGCAATATTTTGTAGACAAAAATGCCTTACAAGCTCAATTATTGAGCGCCTGTTATGGAACTGGAGAGGTTCTAATATGTGTTCTCTCATTTCACCCATGCCACCCTACCAACAGGTGAAGGATGTTACTAGAACCCCCATTTCAGAGATGAAGCAACTTAGGTGAGGGATATACCCAAGGCCACACAACCAGGAAATGAAGTCAGGCCTTGAATCCAATTAGCATGATTTTCAGTGCCTACACTTTTAAATCTACTGCTTTTTTTTTTTTTTGGGGTCACACCCATCAATGCTCAGGGGGTTACTCCTGGCTCTTTGCTCAGGAATTACTCCTAGTGGTGCTTGGGGTCCATGATGGGATGCCAGAGATCAAACCCGGTCAGCCACGCAAGGCAAACGCCCTGCCCGCTGTGCTATTGCCCGGCCGGCCCGGCCTGTAAATCTACTGCTTAATGGTCACTTACTCTAAACTGGTTTCATTTGTTAAATAAAGATGAAGACTTCATTTGTTAAATAAGGATGTCCTTCATTCTTCCCCACCCTGAAAGCTGTCCTGAGTTTTTATAAAATACTGTCAGACACCCTGTAACACTGGTATCATTAAGGTGAATAATACTTGCAAAAGATCTCACAGTAAGAGGTAGGATTTATAAGACTAAAGAGCCTGAGATAGGGGCCAGAGTGATAGCCCAGTGGGTAGGGCGTTTGCCTTGCATGTGGCCGCCTGTGCCGGCCGGGGTTTGATCCCTGGCATCCCCTATGGTCCCCTGAGCACCGCCAGGAGTAATTCCCGAGTGCAGAGCCAGGAGTAACCGCGCGGGTGTGACCCAAAAAGCCTGAGATATTAAAGGCTTCTTTTTTATCTCTATAAAAACAAGACACTTGGGAGCAGAGCAATAGTACAGCTGTGGGTGCTTGCTTGCCCTGCACAAGACCGGGTTCAATACTCAACATCCCATATGGTTCCCGAGAACCACGATGAGTGAACTTTGAGCACAGAGCCCCTGAGTGTTGCCAGGTGTGGCCCCAAAGTGAACAAACAAAAATAATAAATTAATTAATAAGTAATAACAAAACACCCAGAGAACAAAAAGTTTAATTATGTCTGTCTTCAGATTCTCCAAGGGGAGAGAGAACATTCTTAATGTTTTCAAGGACTGTTACTCAGTCTCCCACTGATTCTCACCAAACTGTCCACTTGTAGGGTAGTGCCAAGGACCCATGAGAGCAGCAGGAATTCCCCAGCAGGCATCGTTGATGGTAGTGGAGTGCTGTAAATGACTGACCACGAACTGCTCAGGGTACAAACACTGTGCACAGAGAAACGGTGTTGAAATCATAATCTTGACAGAAAAGGCAAACGCTTGACCGTTAGTGGTACGAATGGAGATAAAATTCACCTGGAATAAAATGCCAACTCGCATTGTTCGTTGCTTCCAAGGTCCATGAGCTCTCTCCCTCCTGCTAACATTCGGGAAGTGCCTCCTAACATCTAGCTTCAATACTTCTTGCTGCAGGGGGTCTGGAGGGGCTCTGTTCCCTAAAGAAGCAGAGCGCAGCTGGGGCTCTGTTAACGGGTCAGACCTCCACAGTAAGAGTTTCCATTCCCTCATTCAGCCTCCGAAGCTGGGGGATGAAGCTGTCCAAGAAAGCCCTGTGCCCTGGAGCCAGGCCAGCACCGGCAGTGAACAGACTCATGGCAGCACATTCCTGGGAGGCGGGACCCGAGGCTGCTCCAGAATTCAACTGGCTCTAGAAGGGGGCGGGCAGGAAGGACTCTCTAGGACTGACCCCCAGTCCCTGCGTTTTCTGATGTTTCTCCTTTGAACACGTTCCTTTATTTATTGGGCCTCATTTAACCTCAACCATGTCCTCCTGGGATCATTTATTTGGTAACTGTCACTCCTCCTGCTCTGGCATTAACCTCATAATCCTATTGATTTCCTCCGAGCTAGTTGGGGGTTTTCTTGGCTCCTTCCTGGACCAGTAGGGGCTGACTCCCAGTTCTATTCATTACTGAGGAAAAGGCCCCAGGTCTGGCAAGGGCCTGCCAGGGAGGACCATCTGGGGGTGGGAGGAGGTGGTTGTCCTTGTTCCCACCTTAGCCCTTCCCCAAGCCTAGAGGCGATGGCAGAGCTTCGCCTGGGTGGCTCCAGTCTGAAATGAGGCAGCGGGCACCCACAACGCCCAGAGCTCTCTGAGTGGCTCCCGGCCTGTCCATCCCTCATGGAGCCCGACTCCGCCAATCACAGCTGCGGCGTGACCCGAACCCCGCCCCACTCGGCCATCTTGGATCGTGGAGCGCCCCTGAGGCCCAATCCCAAAGAGGGCGGCCTGTGTGGGTGGGTGGAGGCCCATTTCGCGCCCACTTGGCTGTGGGGGCTGCCCTTCCCGCCACCTGCGACAAGGAGGCGGGGCCCTGTCGACTGCAGCTGTGGCTCCCAGACACCACCGCAGCCGGTCGGTCGCCAGGGGATTAGTGTCCGTCTGTCGTTTGGGACGGCCTCAGTGGGGGTTTCCCGGCCCCAGGGAGGGGCCTCTACGTCGCCCTTTCCCAGGACCTCCACCCACTCACCCCTCACAGTGGGCAGGCAGGCATAGTTTTGGGGGTCTGACAGCCTGGGGTGCTGATCTCTCCCAGAACTGAGGTGTGGGGTGATGGGAGTCCCCCTCCCCGTCAAGGCTAAGCCACATGTGCTGGGAAGTTCATTTCCCCTTGTTTTGCAGACCGGGCTCAGGGATTGACCCCAGAAGTGACCCCAGTGTCAAGAGGCATTAATGAGTCTCCATACGGGCAATAAACAGGCAGACCGGCTGGCTTGGTGTGGAGGTGCCCTGGAATGGGGGGCTGCCTTATTAGCCTCACATTCGCTGGGGGTGGGGGGGAAGCTTAATTAGTGAGGGCTCCCTCATCTCCCCCCTCCCCCAAACAACTTTGAGCTCCTTGGGAACATGATTGGAGACTTTGGTCCTCTCATTGGTTCCACTGTTTCCGTGGGCCTCCTAAGTCCATAACCTCCTTCAGGCATCAGCTTAGCCATTTTCCAACTCTAATAGGACTTTCTAACTTAGCCCAGATTGTTTTAAAAACGAGAAAGTCTTTTTTTTTAAACCTTTCCAAAGCTAAGTGCACAAAAGTCTGAGTCAGTTGGGTTGGTTTTTTTTGTCTACAAAAACTCAGGTACAAGAAGCCTTTTCTCTTTAATCCAGATCTCCTTGATATTTGAACGTTATTTTCCTGCAGAACAAAGACAATAGGTGGTGACTGCCTTCAAGTTGCCCCCACTCCAGTCTCCCCAGTCTTTAGGACCCCTCTAAATGGCTAAAATGTACAGTCTAATTTACCACTTCTCTGTCCAGATTAATTTTTGTCTGGTGGGCTAGTTGGTTTAGTGTGTGACTCAACCTCTTTGGACCTCATTTCTGTATCTATATAGTTATTTTAAGACTCACAAACACTATACTAGGCATGACCCTGAGCATTAGGGAAATGAAGCTGAGGAAAACATGCTCGCTTTAGTGGTATTCCCAGTGTGGGGAGACAGGTTTTCCTAAGCATAGTTGTTCGGGATATAACTTAAGTCTACATGGAGTGTGATGAGAGAACAAAAGCTGGAATCAACAAGTCATCCCGGATTGTGTTGAGGAAGGGTTCTATGCGGAACCAAATCTGTCTATCTTTGAAATATGACTGAATGAGAAACTGAGGTGGAGAATTTAAGAAGAACATCTCTGGAGAAGGAAATACAAAGTACAGAAGCCCAGAGGGCATGTTTGAGAAGTAACAGGATGAGAATGGTGGAAAACTTGTAAACCAAGTAAAGAACTTTATCAGCCATTGTGGTTCACTGAGATCTAGAGTCACAGTGCAAGAGAGTTGCCAGATAGGCAACAGGAAACCCTCAGCCTCATGGAGAGAAAGTTATTAAACATGGGCAAATTAAACTAAGATACAAAATGTGATCAAATGCATTCTTGGTGAAGACTTCCTGGGAGCGACACCAAAGGAACATTGGTCAATCTCTCAGCATTTTCTAAGAATTGAGAGAAATGGAGAGATTGCCTGCTAGAGAAAAACAAAAGCTTGAAAACAGGGCAAAGGTGACAAGGCCCACTGGGAAAAAGAAAAAAACCTATAATCTCTCTGAATGGTTAAAGTTCAAGGATCCCTATGCACCAAGAACCATCTCTTGATCTAATTTTTGTTTGTTCTGAGTAGCACATGAAACGTAAAGGAGAACATCTTGGTTCATCATCAGGGACAGCAAGGAAAGTGGGAGGGCTGTGGAGCCGCAGTGTTGCATGTGACAGGCATGTACATGCAAAAGAAGACTGCTAGGCTGAAGTATCACTTCACTTGTATCACTTGTCTTCCTGTTGATCATCGATTTGCTCGAGCAGGCACCAGTAACATCTCTATATGTCCTGTCACATGCTAGTGTATCCCAAGGGGCATCTCTTCGCTCCAGGAACATAAAGAGCCTCCAAACCATTCGTTCAGGTCATGGGAATGAGGTCTATTATTGTTCCTGTTTTTAGCATATCAAATATGACACGGGTAGCTTACAAGACTCTGCCGTGCGGGTGGGATACTCTCAGTAGTAGGTAGGCTCTCAATTCTTGCGTTTGCTGATGAACTGCATGGCCAAGATGGAACAGGGAGAGCCGGTAGCAGCTATGCCCCATGTATCTGTGTCTCTGGTTCATGGCCGACAGCCCAGGAGCAGTTCATGGGCGGGTCCACTGGGCCTCCTGGACAGGACAGAGGTGGGGGAAAGGGACCCCAGCTCCATCTCCATGGAAGCCTGGTGACTTTAGCCGCCAAGACCAGCATACCTGGGCTTGAAATAGGCTTCTTTATAGGGTGGGGCTCTTAACGAGCTGGGCTTGAAATTGCTTTTTTGTTGGTGGAGCTCTGGCGTGCTGTGGAGTCCAGACGTTGAAAATGGCTGCCATCATGGTGCGGGGGTTTCTCTGGCTTCTTCCGAGGCTCTATTGTGAAGACGGGCCAGGGGCCAGAACCCACTCTCCCTCCCTGGATGTCTCATGAACAACTGAGCACAGGGAGAGCCAAACAAACAAAAAATTTGGCAGTTCTTTTGTTGACATTCGAATGCTTCTTCTAAGTGAATACAATTTTTTAAAAATTAGTATTGTTCTTTTCATGGGTCTGAAATGTTTTCCTTTTGAGGTTTCCCGAGTGGTGCTTGAGGTGTCCAAGAGGCCAACTGAGTCAATGTCTCAGTACTAGGGGCTAAGGATGTGGTGCTGCTTGGGCGCTGAGATGACAGGAACTACCCAGGTCACACTGGTGGTGATGGGTGTTCAGCAATGCTCTGCAGCCTACTTGGCTTCTATTCCCAGCATTACATATGGTCCTTTGAGCATCACCAGGAGTAACTCCTGAGTGTAGACCCAGGAGTAACCCCTAAGCACTGCTGCCTATGTCCTAAAAAACCAAACTAAACCAAATAAAACGAAACAAAAAGATTTAGAGGTAGAGTAGAGGGGGCTGGCACAATAGTACAGTGGGTAGGGTGCTTGCCTTGCATGTGGCCAACCCAGGTTCCATCCTGGGCATCCCATATGGTTCCTCAGCACCACCAGAAGTAATTCCTGGGTGCAGAGCCAGGAGTAACCCCTGAGCATTGCTGGGGATGATGGATAAGAAAGAAAAGAAAAAGAAGGCAGGCAGGGGCAGGCAGGCAGGCAGGCAGGCAGGCAGGCAGGCAGGCAGGCCGGGAGGGAGGCCGGGCAGGGAGGGGCCGGCGGGGAGGGAGGCCGGCCGGGAGGGAGGCCGCCGGGAGGAGGCAGGCAGGGAGGAGGCCGGCCGGAGGGAGGCCGGCCGGGAGGGAGGCCGGCCGGGAGGAAGAAGGAAGGAGGAAGGGGAAGGAAGGAAGGAAGAAAGGAGGAAGGAAGGAAAGAAGGAAGGAAGAAAGGGAAGAAAGGAAGGAAGGAAGGGAAGGAAAGAGGGCCAGAGAGATGGTCCAGGTAGGGTGTTTGTGTTGCACGTAGCTAACTTCGGGTTTGAACCCAGCATCCCTATATGTTTCCCTGAGCACCGTCAGGAGTAATGCCTAAGTGTAGGAGCCAGGAGTAACCCCCGAGCATTGCTGGTTGTGACCCCAAAAAGCAAGAAAAAGAAAGAAAGAAAAAGAAAGAAATTTGTGATTTCAGAGTCCATTTCCTTTTGTTTTGGGCAGGTTCCAGGCTGTACCAGGGGAGCTTGGCGGAATTTAGGACCACTCCTGGAAATTCTCAGTCAACCAAACCAGATGGTTCAATTCTCAGATCTGGCAGTGCTAGGAGTCATCAGGACCACCCTGAAGGTATTCAGGGGCCTCCAGAGCTCCACCCAGAGGTGCTTGGAAGGGCACACAGTGCTAGGGATCAAACTCAGGTCCTGTGCCTTGTGCATGTAAAAGCAGGCAAGCCTGACCCTGAACCACCCACCCTGGGCCCTCCACTCCTGTTTACATGGTTCAGAACCCTAGTTTCATTTTAGGGAAAAGAGTCACTCTCATTTGGGTACACATGGGAGGACTGTCAAAGAAGGGGTTCTGCCCTCCCGAGAAAAGACCATGCTTTGATGTTCTTTTCCTAAAATTCTAATTATGAACTTCTTGGCAGAAAGAATGAAGTATGGGAATCCTCTTTGGGCCTCAGCTTCCTTACCCATAAGTTCATTTAGGATTCCCCTAAATAGGGAGTCAAGAGATAGTACAGTGCGTAGGCAGCTTGCCTTGCAGGTACCTGACCTGGGTTCAATCTCTGACACCCCACATGGTCCCGGTGCATGCCAGGAGTGACCACTGAGCACAGATCAAGGAGTAATCCCGGAGAACAGCTGGATGTGGCACCTCCCCTTTAAAAAATGCATTAAGGGGCCAGAGCGATAGCCCAGCCAGGTAGGCGTTTGCCTTGCAAGCAGCTGGCCCTGCCGCCCGGGTTCGATCCCGGCATCCCATATGGTCCCCCAAGCACCGCCAGGAGTAATTCCTGAGTGCAGAGCCAGGAGGAAACCCTGAGCATTTGCCGGGTGTGACCCCAAAAAAGAAAAAAAATGCACTACACAGAGTCAGAGAGATAGTAGGGGAATTAAGGTGCTTGCTCTGCATGTGGCACAAGCATCTTTCTACCCCATGTTCCCACTAGAGCCTCAATCATCTAAATAGGTGCAGGAAAGTCAGTGTAGGAAGCGCACACTACGGTACCAGATAAGTTTCAAGGAGTACATCCTGCATCCCTTAGAATTTGACATAAGGCTCCGTGGCAGCCTGAGAACCTAAACAACAATACATAGTGGTTACAGTCTTAAGTAAAACAGGGCAAGGATAGTGGTAAATGACCACTCTGTAGAACTGCATGCTGAAGGTAGTAAAGGAAACATGATAACCTCTCAGTATCTATATTGCAACCATAATGCCCAAAGGGGGGTGAGAGAAGGAGAGAGAGAGAGAGAAGGAAACTGACTGTCATAGAGACAGGCTGGGGGTTGAGGGGATGGGGGGTGGATATAGGGTGGTAGATAGGGTGTAGGGGGGGGGGGTGTAGGAGGGTAAAGGGCGGCGACTAATGGTGAGAAATGAGCACTGGTGGAGGCTGGTTGTTGGAACATTGTGTGACTGAAACCTGATCATGAACAGCCTTCTAACTGTATGAGTCAGTTAAAAAAACAAACAACCAAACAAAAAAAAATACAAGGAAGCCAGAGGATTTGGCCACAAATAACATGGAAAAAAAGTTGGAATGTAACGGAACTGAGAAGCGTAAAGAAGAATTTAAAACTCTTATTGGGAGTAGCTCCTGTCTCCTCTAGGTATGACCCAACATCCACCTACCCACCTCTCCAAAAATAAAAACAAAGTTAACTATTGATACTAACTATTGATACTAGTGAGGGCTGAAGAGAAAGACAAGGGGTTAAGGTGCTTGTCTTCATGTTGTAGGAATTCAGTTTGATCCCCCACCACTGCATATGATCCTCTGATAACCTACGGGGTGACTCTACCCCCGAAAAGTTTAATATAATGAGAAATAAAATGAACCAACATTCCCACCCCATTCCACTCCTATTCTTAAGCTGAAATTATAACAAAAGACAAAGAAACTATAAAAAATCTTCAAAGAGAAATAATAGCCTTAAAAAATACAATAGCTGAGCTAAATAATACAATGTGGGGGCTTAACAGTCAACAAGAAATGGGAGTTGGGGAGTTGGGAGTTATGACAGTGGAATACAGTCCACCAGAACCTCACTGTCAGAAGAAAATGGGGAAGTGTGGAGACAGTGTGAGAATGCTTAGGGAGCCACATTCAGAGGAAAAGCCAAGTTATGGGTCCCAGGAGAAGAGAGATAAATATCTGAAGAAATATGAAGAAACTCCCTAAGTTGAAAAAAGGTATTAAACATCCAAGTAAAATAGGCCAACTAGTATCCCCTCGGCCCAGGTAAACTCAAACAGACACATCCCTTGAGCGACATTATAATTCAATTATTAAAAAAAGATAAGGATTGGACACTGTGAACATTTAGGGAAAAGCAGAAACTAAGGGAACTACCATATCCACAGATTTTTACACACACAATAAGACCAAAAGTCAGAAAGGACTGGCAGAAGAGGCGAAAGTTCTGAAGAAAATGATTTTCAACAGAGCGTGTTCTACCCTGACAGATGCTTCAGGACAAGGAAATGTAAGAGGGTGGGAGATGACTCTGAGCTAGAGCACCTGCTTTGCATGTCGAGGCCCCAGGCTCCATCCCCAGCACTACCTGGACTCCTGAGCACTGTACCAGGAATAGCTTCTGAATACTACTAGGTATAGCCCCCAAACAAATAAAACCAACCCAAAACAACAAAACCTCAGTAGAAGAGGCACAGGAAGACACATCTCAATGTAACAAAAGGCCATCTACCATTAATAAGCTGCTTGTGTCATTCTTAGTGGTGATAAATCAATAACTTAAAAATCAGGTACAAGGGTACTGGAAGATAGTGCAGCTGTTAGGGCACTAACATGCGTCCAACTCAGTTCATTCCTGGCACCAGATGGTCCCCGACACTTTCCTGGATGCATCCTGAAGGCCTCCAGCACTGTGGGGTGGTCCCCGGGAGTCCCCAGCACTGCAGAGGTAGAACACTGTGTCCTCAGCTTCTTGAATTGAACCGCTGGTCCATTGGCTGATAATCGCATGTGAGTTCCAGGCCACCTGAGGCATCACTGGGAGACATTCCTCCTTAAAAGAGTGAGGAATATGGAGCAGGAGAGAATAGTACAGGGAGTAGGGTGCTTGTCTTGTGTGGCTGACTGAGATTCAATAGCCAGCATCCCATATCACCAAAAAACTAGCAGGAATGATTCTTAAATTCCTGAGTGTAGAGCCAGGAGTAAACCCTAAGCATTTGCCAAGAGTATGGCCCCCAAACCACAAATAAAATTAGAAGTGATAATATAAGGCTGTCCATCATTACTACTACTACTAATACTACTACTATTACTATTAGCAGTCATTGAGCCCTAGTCAAACAGGGGTGTTCAAACCCAATACATCAAGATCCTTCGTGAGCTGTATTACGGATTCACCACCAGGATCTCACCATTTCTACAAAGAAGTGATCACTTGATCACTTGATCACTTGAATCCCGTTATTCATCGATTTGCTCGAGCGGGCGCCAGTAACATTTCCATTGGACCCTATCACGTGCCAATGTAGCCCAATGGCATCTGGTTGATTCAGGAATATGAAGAGCCTCAAACCGTTCCTTCAGGGTCTTTACAAGGAAGTCTGACCATCTTGTAGGTGGGCGGCCACGTGATCTTTTGACATCCCGTGGGATCCAGTCGGTAATGGCTCTAGTCCAGCGGTTGTCTCCAAATCGCATTACATGTCCAGCCCATCTGATTTTCGATGCCTTGGCAAACGAGACAGCATCCCTGATTCTGGAATAGCGACGGAGGTCAGAACTCCGGATTCCCTTCTCTCACTTGAGTGAGGCGTGATATTCCAAGCATAGCTCTTTCGATTCCTCTCTGGGAGACCCGAATAGCATTCTCATCCTGCTTTCGTAGGGCCCAGGTCTCTGGAGGCGTATGTTAATGCAGGGAGAATGGTGGAGTCAAAGAGATGTGCCCGGAGCCGGAGGTTCTTTGTCCTTTTTAGCTATTTCTTCGATGCCTTTGAAGGCATTCCATGCTGCTCTCTTCCTCCTGCGCAGCTCAGGTTTTAGGTCGCTCATCATGTTGATTTCTCGACCTAGGTACACATAACTGCTGCATTCAGAGATGTTTGTTCCATTGAGAGTGAATGGGGCCTCTGGAACTAGTTCATTCTTCATGAACATAGTTTTCTTTAGATTCAGCTGTAGACCTATCTTTCCACATTCTCGGTCAAAGTCAGCCAGCATTTGTGCCGCTTGGCTAATGTTTGGTGTTATTAGAACGATGTCATCAGTGAAGCGGAGGTGGTGTAGTTGCCGACCATCTATCTTCACTCCCATTCCTTCCCATTCTAATTGTTGCATGATGTTCTCGAGGGTGGCGCTGAAGAGTTTTGGTGAAATGGTATCACCCTGTCGAACCCCTCTTTTCACATTAATGATCACTTCTTTGTAGAATGGTGAGATCCTGGTGGTGAATCCGTAATACAGCTCACTAAGGATCTTGATGTATTGGGTTTGAACACCCTGTTTGGCTAGGGCTTCGATGACTGCTTCAGTCTCCACAGAATCAAAGGCTTTCTGTAAATCAATGAACGTGGAGACAGAGCGGCATCTTGTACTCCCTACAAACCTCAATGAGCTTGGTTACCGTGTGGATATGGTCGATTGTGCTGAATCCTTTCCCGGAAGCCTGCTTGCTCGCATGGTTGTCCTTCATCTAGTGTTCTGCTAATCCTGTTCAGGATGACTCAGTAAACAGCTTGTAGATGACGGACAACAGGCAGATGGGGGCGATAGTTGCCGATGTCGTGAATGTCTCCCCTTCTTGAACAGTAGAACTGTCCTGCTGGTTTTCCATTGGGAGGGCACCTTGCATTCGGACAGGTAGCGTGTGAAGAGCCGAGCTAGTGTATTGATGAGTACCGACGGCAGATTCTTCAGGTGTTCGGGTCTGACTTTGTCTGGGCCTGGTGCTGTTCCCTTCTTTACCGACGAGATGGCATGTCGGATTTCAGAAGGGAGAACGTTGGGAATGACATATCCATCCTGTGGAATTTGGTATGTGGGCAGGTGGATGTGGCTATCAAAGAGATTTGAGTAGAAGTCCTGGATAATCTTCTCCATTGCCTTCTGGAAGATGTGATAGATCCATCAGGCGTCGGAGGGCAGTCATCTTGGTCTTATAGTTGGCAAAGGACAGGCGGGCAGTGCGAATGCTTTTCCTGGCTTCTGCTGCATCTTCCAGTATTTCTGCTCTTCTGTCTTTGAGGTCTTCTTTTATCGCTTCTCTGCGCCTGTTTAGCAAGCTTGGACGTTAGCATTTGGTCTCCTGAGGCTCGCGCCTTGCCACGCTTGGCGAATGAGCTCGAGAGTTTCTGGAAGACAGGCGTCCTTTTGTGTCTTTCTCTCTCGGCATTCTTCGCACAATCATGGAGGTGCTGAACCAGTCGGTTGTATTCTTCATCGATGTCGCCAATGATGGTATCTTCCCATGTTGCTGCAATGGTGCCAAAGAGTTCCCAGTTGGTGGTCGTTCTGGGAGTTCTCTTCTTAAACTTTGCAGCCTTTTCTCCCCATTGCGGGAAGTAGAATTTTGCACGAAGGAGACGGTGGTCCGATCCTGTTTGGAATTTGGGGACGACAGCTACATCGGTCAGACAAAACCGCTGATTGAAGATGATGTGGTCAATTTCATTGTGGAACTGTCCGCCAGGAGATTCCCATGTCCAACGTTTCGCTTCAGCTTTCTGGAACTGTGAGTTCCCATGAATGGTCTTGGTGGACATGATGAACTCAGATAGTCTCTCACCCTGTTCGTTCCATTCTAGGCCATGGGTCCCGATGTGGAGTTCTTCAGCCGATCTTCTTCGGTCCTATCTTGGCATTAAAATCACCGACTATGATCTTGTAGAAGGTGTGGATCTTTTTTATAGAACTCCTCCAATTCCATGTAGAATTTCTCAATTTCATCTTCTTTGTATGTGGATGTTGGTGCGTAGACAATGAAGATAGAAATTGCTGGCAGTGGCCACATCTCTTCAAGTGTAATCGTCCTATTCGGTTTGTTAGGCATTCAAATGAATCAATGTTGACGGCCATGTTCGTGTTGACAAGGACACCAACGCCACCGATGCCTCTTTCTTTCGGCATGTTCCAAGGAACAATTCTTCTCCGTGTCAAATACAGCATGATGCAACTGACGCCTCCTCGTCTCAGTCAGACCAATGATGTCGTACTTGATCTTTTTCGCTTGCAGCATCAGATCCTCAATATATGCTTCCGATGCCAGTGTAGCGGCATTGAAAGTACAGACAGTCATTTTAGTCCTTCTTCGTTTTGGCAGCCTAGGATGGCATGAAATTTTGTCAGGCACTGCTTGTTTGCCTTTCTTACTGCTGCCATATTAAGGGCTCTTTCGGGGTCAGGAAAATAAACATTTCTGTTACTGGATTTGGCATATCGAACACGCATCGGACAGCCTTGCCAGGCTCTGCCATGCGGGCGCTATATTCTCATTACTTTGTGGGGCTCTCTCAGAGGGGTGGGTTGAATATTTATGGTAATTTGGGCGTAAATTGCGTGGCCGCTGTGTGGCGGCGCAAGGGGAAAGCTGGTTTCTGCTCTGCCGGTGTACCTGTGTCTTAGGGCTCAAGCATTCCTGGGCTTGGAAATACTCTCCTCTGAAGGCGGGTCTCTGTGTGGTGGGTCCTTGTAGGCTGGGTTTCTGA
>JAJIBD010022287.1:0-11788 GCA_021461705.1 Cryptotis parvus | reverse complement strand
GCATTATCCTGGTCATAAGACCTCAACAGCGGGTAGGATTCCAAAATGGGCTTTCTGCTCATATGGGTACAATTTAAAACACTTGTGTATATCCCAGCTAAGGTGAGGCAGAATATGCCTGGTCTTCTAATGTCTGATCACAGGTGTCATATAAATCAATGATCGTTATCTTGCAATGTTACCTTGCAAATGCAAGTAAATCTGTGATTGTTATCTGTTACAATGGCCCAGGAGCTTGTAAATGCTCCTGTGATGTGTTCTTGTACCCCATCCACTCCAAAACATTGTATAAAAGGCTTAAAATCAGTCCAGTAAATCGGGGTGCAGCTATCCAGAACCCCACTGCTTTGTGTAGTTCTTTCTTTCCTTTCTCAGGGCAGCGGCAAGGCAGAGTTTCTCCTGCAAGTCCATCCCTTCCTTTTTTCTGCAGGGATGGTCCATCCAAGATCTAGGTCTTCCTCTATTTCTGCCGGGGCTGCTGGGCCAGGGCCCCCTATTAATCAGAAGAAACACAGAGATCCACATCACTACGGGGCCTTTTCTTATTTCAAAACTGTTTCAAGTCATTTAGAAAGAGGCAGGATAAATAAAAATTAATCCTTAAAAAATAATTTTGTGGTCTAAAGTTTATCCACTAAGCTTTGGTCTTTGTACATCTCCCAAACTAAATTTGTGATTAAAGTTATGTAAAACTTCAAAGTACTGAGAAAATGATAACAAAACTTTATTGAATGTTTTGCTTTTCTAAACAGAGCTTGCTTTGATTTCCAAATTGGTATAACAACCCATGAATGAATGCCACTATTCTATTCAAAATCAGCTAAGAGAATCGCTTACTAAAACCTGGAAGGTTTATGAAACATTTTCTTTGTTTGCTTTTGACCATACACAGCGGTAGCTAAACTCCTGGTTCCTATTTAGGGATTACCCTTGCAGGTTCTAGGCACCATCAAACACAACAGGTGTAGCCATGTAAGCCAAATGCCCTACCTACTTTCTGTACCTGTATGGGTACCTTCTGGTTCTAGCACGAATAATTTTTCAAATATATACCATGGTCTTGATATATCTGAAGAACCTGAAGTAGTTTGGGGGCGCTCAATCACATATTTCACTCACCTTCAAAAATAAATACAGCTGGTGCTCCGCATCTTGATACATTGAATAGCTGAATTTCTGATGCTTCTGCACCGCCTCGTGGATGGTGCCGCCATCCTGTTGAGTGCAATCTTCGGCTGACTCTCCCAGAGGAGGGAGGGCTCTGTATGGATGGACAAGGATAGCACCAAAAGGGGTCATGGTTTCCGTAATTTGTAATTGAACTTTGTCGCCACACCTGCAATAGCCTCCAGGCTTAATTCTTGGTGGTCCTTTCTCCTAGCATGAGCTTATGTGGATCTGATAAATTAGTATAGAAGACATACAGAAGAAAGCTTTTCTAAAAAAGCAAAGTAATTTATCTTGTAAATTGTTTAAAATATGTGGCAAAAAAAGGATGCCTGAGCCATTGGAAGCACCATGTAAAAAGCAGATACCTAGATATCCAGCCAAAGGAAGGATGTTCTGTGGAAACTTTTTATTAGACCTCCAGCCTTCAGCAGAACAGTGGGAGGGAAGAAATTTCTTCTGCCTCTAGCCACCAACTACAAAACTTGTTATGGCATCCACAGAAAATAGTACGAAATAACCAAAGAACAAAAAAACTAGAACCAATTGAAAGACAGTAATAGGATTATAGGTTTAATTCTTGAAAACATTTTTTTTTTTTTTTTTTTTTTGCATTTTGGGTCACACCCTGGACAATGCTCTGAGTAAGTTCCCTGTGGGCTATGCACTCAGGAATTTCGGCGGTAAAAGGTCGGGGACCATATGGAATGCTGTGGATCAAACCTGGGTTGACTGTGTGCAAGACAAATGCCCTACCCATTGTACCATCATGCCTGTCCCAGATTTAAAAAATTTCTTAAGAGTGTAAGTGTTCAAGTTATAAAATCATTGGTTTCTTGCATTTGTAGTAGTGATTAGTGGAGTTTAGGGACTTATCAGAAGGGAGTAGTTTGTGTGAAACATTTAGACTTTAAAACTTCCGTGCAGGGACTCTGCAGAACAGTGCACATTTCCCACCAATGTTCCCAGTTTCCCACCCCACCCCCACTTGCCTCTATGGCAGACACTTTGCTTTTCTTGCTTTCTCTTTTCTTCTTGTGCATTGTGGTTTGTAGTACATTCACTGAGGGGTTATCATGTAAATACCTTTATCTACTTCTCACCAGTTCTAGTCTAGTGTTACCATTTCCAACTTCCACTATGTTAACAAACTGGTCTTCTTCTCTCTCTGTCTTACTTAATTCTGTCTCCCCACACTTGTGGGAGATTTTAAATTCATTAAGTAATCTGTTATTTTTGGTTGCTAAATAATACAACTAATCCAAGCAGGAAGTTTCTGTAAGGCAGAAAGAAGCCGCCATGTTGATCATGCCTGGAAAACAGTGATGAAGAATAGATTTGCCAGAGCTTCAGTCGGTGGAGGCTGGTCTTCAGAAGCGACAAACTTTGATGCTCTTCGCCACCTCAGAGGTCCACACTTTCTAATAGGTAAATATGGATAGCACAGTGGGTAGCATGTTTGTCTTGCAGGTGTGGTTTAACTGGGGTTGGGTGTTGCCCCTCCTATTTCCCCTAAACCCACCAAGATTAAATACACTGGAGTATAGAACTAGGAGTAAGGCCTAAAGCTGACAGGGGGTGTGACACCCAGCAAACACAAGAGAGTGCAGTAATATCTGTTTCTTTTATAAAACTACTCCTGCTCTAGTAATTTAAGGCTTGCTTAATTGACTTGGTTCTAAGGTCAGACTGGTTCTAAATTTCCTCTCTTTGACTTTGGGAGGGTGCAAAAATGAATCTAACTTCTTGGCAGTAATAAGAAGGCTTCAAGTTGACTTTTAAGATGACATAGATAGTAGTCAGCAACACTCATGCTTCAGTACGTATGTCACAGGATAGCTCTGGCAATCCTTGAAACTGTAAATGTAATTTTAGCTCTGTGGAAGGACTTCTAGTGACTTACATATCACTATCACTAACACTATCTTCTCCCGTTCATCATCTATTTGCTAGAGTGGGCACCAGTAATATCTTCCATATGTCCTGTCTCATGCTAGTAGAACCCAAAGGCATCCGCTGTCTAGAACATAAAGAGCCCCAAACCATTATACATGGGAATGACCTAATATAAATGTTACTGGTATTTGGGTGCAAATCAAATACAACACGAGCAGTTTGCCAGGCTTGCCGCGGCGGTGGTGGCCACTGTTGTAGTCACCTCAAATAAAGCATTTATTGATGAACAGCTGGCAAATTAAAGGCGCCGTGAGCCGGGCTGGGTGGTAGCTCCAGTCTGCTATGGTGGAGCTGTGACGTGAGGGAAGCTCCAGATGTGGAAATGGCGCCCCCCATGGAGTCGGGTTATCTGGCTTGTTGTGGGCTCTTCTGGGGTGGCGGGCCAGGGCTAGAACTCCACTATGCCTCCTGGTGCCTTGCGAGTGGTTGGGCGGACAGGGAGAGCAAAGCAGCTCTGCCCCATGTGTGTGTTAGAACTCCTGGTTCAGCATACTTGGGCCGGATTGAACAAAAACTGCTTCAGGTTGGGTGTCAATGATCCGGGGCCGTGATAGACTGGTCTGTGGCTGGCGGTGTGATGAGAAAGTTAAGTCCGTGATGTGGAACGGGCGCTCTGGAGGCTGGACTGATTCTCGGTCGGAATGCCGATCAAAAGAAACTGAACCCTTAAAGGCTGCATAGTCCGGGCCACCCCCCAAGGAAGCAGAGGGCAAAAAGCAAGGGAGCAGAGACCGTCAGTTCACGATTGGCAAGCAGCAGTGAGTACTGCCTCTTGGTTCTACAGTTGCTGAATCAATCTGCATGCATTCTGCTCCCTGGTCACACCCGAGGCGGGCTGGTAGTGGTAGTGGGGGGCCACTCGGTGCTGCAGCCGGTGCAGGCAAAAGGGGCGATGGAAGGCAAACGCCGCCTCCGCCTCCTCTGCCCTCGGCCAGCCACCCCGGGCCACGTATGCTGACGCCAAGGCAGGAATATGGGGACACAGCTCGCCCATTCTGTGACGCCAGCACAGGGTCAGCCCTTGGTTCGATGACATCACTGGGGCGCTTTCAGCGGCCCTCCGCTAACACCTGGGCCTCTGTCACCTGAAAGGTCACTCTGCCCTAGCCACCAGCACAGTGACGGGGATTAGCGGCAGCCCAGCGGACCTTGCAGCGCCTCCGCCTTTTCCCACTCTCTGATGCTTCACCCCACACCCCCAGAAAGAAAGCTGCAGGGGGATCCATCTCCAACGCAAAAAAAAAAAATGCAGCCCTTCAGAGAAATAATCAGCTATGCAACAGTATTTTCCCAAAAAATCTGTTTTAAACATGCATGGTATCTCAAACGAGGATGGGGAAGCTGGAACTGGCTCTCCCCAGGCCTAGCTGACCTTGGGGCTCCTAGGAGGACAGATGGGTTTTGGGAGGGGCCCAAAACCTCTGGGGGGGTCCCGGAAGCAGCCTGATGACACTTGTCCACCACACTAGCCACCACCTTAACTGTCCGGATGCTGACCATGAGGTGGTCCATCAAACTAGTGGAAACAGCTATGTCCTTAATGTACTGCATTCTACGATGTGTAGGAAAGTTAGACAGGAGGAGAGATAGAGAGAGAGAAAAGACATACAGAACCCACCAAGAGTTGGAGGTGGGGGAGGGGAGGTAGGTGGGGACATTGGTGATGGATATGGGTTTGGGTGGAGGTATGGGTGTTTAAACACTGTAGAACCAAAACTCTACTTGGGCATCTTGCAATTATATCGCCTAAAAGTGGTTTAATATAATTTGGCAAAAAGAAAACATACATTAAAAAGGGGTCATCTGGCTTGTTGTGAGGCTCTGCTGGGTGGCGCCAGGGCTAGAACCCGCCATGCCTCTAGCCAGATGACCCCCCAACTCCATGGGGGCCGCCATTTTCCTCCACATCCGGACTTCTTTCTTGTCACACCTCTACCCAGCAGACCAGTCTATCACAGCCCGGATCATCGACACCCAGCCTGCAGCAGTTTTATTTCAATCCGCCCAGGTATGCTGAACCAGAGACTCTCAGACATGGGGCAGAGCTGATACTGGCTCTCCTTGTGCCCAGCCGCTTATGAGGCGCCTCGAAGGCATGGCGGGTTCTAGCCCTGGCCTGCCACCCCAGCAGAGACTCACAACAAGCCAGACGACCCCCTGACTTACATATAGCAAAGCTTAATAATTTTATACATGTATACATATTTACATCTATATTTTTAGGGTATCCCATGCCATATTCTTTCTTGAAACTCTTTTATTTTCTATTTTCACAATTTTCTAGTTAAGTGCTTTTCCTAGTGTGAACGCATCCATGTGCATGGCTTCAAATATAAGATTGCCACTGCTAATAGATCTCTCTTCTCTCTCTCTTTCACTTCAGACATGTATGTTCCACTGCCTACCAAACACCTCAACACACATGGAACCCAATTGAACAGTTCCAAAGTTGAACTATATTTTTCACAATCCTGGTTCTCCCACAGTGATGAGTGCCATCATCCATTCAGATAAACAAGTCCTACTTTGGCAGTCATGCCTAATGCTATCTAATTGGGTATCTGTCTCCCATATTCAATTAAAGTCCTACAAACACACTACCTCTTATGCCAGGCATTAACATTACTTTTCTGAAATCCTGCCATTCCATTTACGATTATGTGTCAAGTAATCTTTTAAAGGTCTGCTTATGGTGGAGCTGGAGACAGTGGGTTCTGCACTTGCCTTACATGAGGTGCCCTGTGTTTAATTCTTGGCATCCCATATTGTCTCCTGAGTTAACTACCAAGAGTAATTCCTGAGTGTAGATCAGGAGTTACTTCCTAAGCATCACCAAGGGTGACTTAAAAAATTTTAGCTATAGTATCCTCTGATTCATATTCTTCAATGTATATTTTATAACTCTCAGGCTCTATCTAATATTTTTAACCGAATCAGTAGTTTATAAACTTTGGCTGAACTTTCTCCATGACTTTTTACTTTTTCTCATGCTGAATGGGTCAGCTAAGTATTACCACAATTGTGTTCCAAATCACGCACTAAACGTCATACATGCAAGATCATCCTATATTGCTTATGCACCTCTGGTTATGTAGACAACTCTGCACATATTGTGTAGGAAGTTACCCAGGAAAACTGATGCAATCTGTTCCTGTTTCATAAGGTTGTTCTTCAGAAAGCTCTAAAGAAAGTTCTGGTGCATATTCCAATTATAATACTAGAAATGACTAGAAAAAATAAAGTGTATATAAGATTTAAGCTTGGAACTAGCACATATCAATTACATCACATTCTATTAAAAGATTAAAGGTATAGAAATACATCACACTTTCTAGTGAAAGGAACTCAAAGTTCATATAGCAATGTGCAAATTTAAGACTCAGGACCACCATCTCCATTGTTCCTCTTTCATTGCTTTTACATATTTTTTGTACTAGACCCAGTGGTTCTTAGGGCTTACCCCTGGCTCTTCACCAGGGCAGGGCTCAGGGACCACACTGGTGTGGTAAAATGAACCTGGGTCAGCTGCACGCAAGGCAAGTGTCATACTATCTTTGCTGCCCTCTTCTTTAATTTCTTAAACATACTCTTGACCCCTTCTGCTTTGTGAACTTTATAGTGCTTCTCAACCAAGTGCCAAGACAGTTTTTCCCACCTTATTTTTCTTTCAAAATAGAATACTTTCTTTCTCTCAAATAGGCATGTTATCTCTCTTTTAAAAATGTTAAGAACTGCTATGGGATGATAATATAACAGAGATTGGATAGTTATTTGAAAAGTAGAATGCCAACTATTTCAGGAAATTGAGTCTGAGTTGGATCTTCAACTGATGGACTGAGTATAACATGCAACTCGTAGTATCTAAAGAATATTTTTGAGGCTTTGATAGTGAAGGCTTGGTTAGAGATGATACTTTTTTACATATGGTTTTGTTTCCCCTGGGTGACTCTTTATTTATATTTATATTTTATTTTGGTACCACAGTTTAAAAATACTGTAAATGGTAGAATTTACTGCACAAGTTTTTCAACACCACACCCTTCCTCCAGAGTATTTGCTTCCCATTCCCCTTGTTCCAGTATCACTCCCCTCCATTTAAGTGACGCTCCCACCCTGCCCCCAACCACACATACATCCCTCAGTTGGGGTGCATTCCTTGCATGTATTTGACCCAGTTAGATCACTGGCACTACAGAGTCCCTCACCATCACCGTAGACCTTGAGGATCGAAAGCACTGCTATGTGTTAATGCGGACCCCAAAACCCTACCCTGAATAACCCAGGTAAACTCACTCAGTGATATAGGGTATGAGCAGCACATTTTCCCTCTGTTCTTTGCTTTGAACTGCTGGCCCAGTTGGCAGAGAATCACTCTGGAAAAAAGAACCTCCGAATTTATTTTTTTTTTTATTAAACATTTTATTATACCGCCATGAGATATACAATTACAACGTTGTTCACGTTTGGAGGTTTCGGTCACATAGTGTTCCAGCACCCCACCCTCCACCAGTGCCCTATTTCCCACCACCAATCCCCCCACCTCCTCCCCTCCCATAGCTTGCCTAAATGGTAGGTTCTTTATCTCCTCTCTCTCTCTCTCTCTCTCTTTTCCCTTCTCTTACACATTGTGGGCTGCACTACATACACTTAGAAGCCATCATGTGCATTTTTTTTGCCTGTATTCAATACTCAGTTCTATGTTGGTATCAGCCCTTTGACATTTATTCACACATGTTCCCTTCTCTATCTTACCTAACCTCTGACTCCCACACGCTTGTGGTAATTCCACTTTTGAGAACACTGAATTTCTTTGTCAGGCTTAGAGTAACCCTTCCCCCTTCCCCTTCCCCTGCCATCAGATACTATTTACTGGCCCACCAAATTAAAATGATATTTCAAAAAAAAACATTGCTTACTAGAAATGACTCCAACAATTAATGAGTTCATTTTATTTAAGGCGATCTACTATTTATATAAGGCACTTTTTATTTGTTCATCACATAGGTACTAACCAAAATTGCTCATTTTGCAAGAAGTACCTTTCTAAATAGAATTGATTCTATTTTGTTTATCTTTATCAATGTAATTAGAATTGAATCAAGACAGATTTAAAAGGGATTATATAGTATGCACATATAACTATAAATAATCATATGACATTGAAGATAATACATAGCATGTTATATCTAAATATTTGAGTCATGTCCAAAGGTTAATTTTACAACTGACTTCTATAATGTCAAAAACTCACAATACACACCCTTTAACTTCCAATTGTCTTATCATTTTTTGCCCCCTTTCCAAAAAAATGTTTTATAATTGCAACCATTTGATTATCTCAAGTAATCCATGCAGTCTGAAAAGCAAGGCATTTACTTGCAAGTTATTCATAATAAAGTTTTAAACACTGATGCAAATCATGAAATCAAGAAAACCTCTTCACTTCTTGACTATCAATCCAAAAGTCAGAATATGCAGTCTGACTAACTTTAGAGGACTGTAAATAGAACAATTTTAGGGAACCTCTCAAAGATGGAAATGTAGAAGCTGCCTTTCAGCACTCTAAATTTTTGACAAGCATTTTCTTGATCTAGTTCTGATGTAACAATTATCTGGTAGGCCAGAAGTTCAATAAGTGGAAATCACTAATGTTTTGGTCTCTCCTATCTTCCCAAATGCTGGAGCATCCTGATACATATCCGTGAGAAAACTGTTGAAAGGAAAGTAAGGGGGATGTTAGTAAGGAGAAAAGACAGAGAAACTAGAAGATGTCGCACTTTGAGGCTCATCTTCCCTTGAGTGGTGACAGGGGCCTGTGACTGTGTCTACATGGGAGAGTCTGCTCTTGCACTGTGCATGGTCTTCCCTTCCCTTCCCACCTTACTCTTTTCCTCTCCCTGGATGTATCACTCTCACCCATTACATCTTTCCTTCCCACAATTTACTTCAATGGCAGTGAATCAACAGCTGTTTAATGAGATAACTGCTTCTTAAATTCACACACAAAGAGAATAAATTTTGTTAGTGGTCAGAGTAATTAGTGGTGGTGAAACTCACTAGAGAATGTCTTTTCAAAAAGAAAATGTTCCGGGAACAGAGACATAATATAGAGATTAGGTGCTTTCCTTTGCAAGCAGTCAACTATGGTTCAGAAACTGACAGTAATGATCTGAGCCCAGCTAGAAGTGATCCTTGAGCACAGATGAGCTGAGATGAGCCAAGATAGTGCAAAGTACTGTATAACCCCCAAACTCTGTAAAATAACTGTTGGCGTGTTAAGCCACCACAAGTCACAGACAAGAGACAGATGGAGAGCAAAAAGATTTATTAGGACAGAAAGGAGCTCAGCACTGAGCTTAGTCAAAGAGAATGTGACTTCGGGTAGACTCAAGCTATCAAAGCCTTCAATATTTGTGACTCTGAGGGCCTGTTCTTACTCTAGGCCAAAGTAGAAGTACAGAAAAATTGAACAACTATTCTCCTAACAAGGTCTCCTTGCTCAGTCCTCCTTGCCCCAGTTTCTGGTAACATCCCATTATCTTGGCCCAATGTTTGGGCTCTTATGTTTATGCTCTTGGGGTCTGGCATGTTTTTCTTACTAGGTTGTAAACTCATGAGCCTAAGGGTACATAAATGGAGTCTAGTGTTTCAAGATGGAGTCACTACCTAGATACAACCATCTAGAACAAAAGACTCATCTTCATTGTACATTTTTTGTCTAGATAATTACAGTTCCTTCAAGAAACAGTTTGTGGGTTCTTTCCCTTAAAGAGTACCCCCATATTTTCTAAGGTAAGATCCCTCAACAATTTATATACAAAGTAAAGATGTGGGTTTATAATTTATCACCTAATTTGTTTTCATCTGTGACTTACAGAATACATTCTATATGTTCTCCTTTTTATCCCCAGTTGTCATCAGAACCAGAGACACTAATGGTACTCAACAAATGTTTGTGAAAGATAGATTAGAACATTTTGGGATCAAAAGATTAACTTAAATAGTTTCTATTAGAAATAACAGGAAAAGAAGAATATTAGAGCTTATCGCAAGCCAAAAGACTGAGCATAGATTCAAGCTAATGAGTAAAAATTTTCTGCTGTGACATAAAATGTATTTCTCTCCAGAGGCTGTATGAAGAGAGAAGACTAGAAAATTAAAGTATGCCTCTACTGCTTATATCCTTATACTCAGCAGATATTTTCTGTCACTGTATCACTGCTTTCCGTTCATTGTCGATTTGCCTCGAGCGGGCACCAGTAACATCTCCATATGACCATCTCTCATGCAAGTAGCCCCAAGGGCACCTCGCTTGCTCTGGTTTTAAATAATAAAATATCTTTAAATAACTCAAAATATTTTTAAATTATTAGACAATTTAAAAATGTCTTGGTAAATATTAAATAATTTAAAATGTCTTTTAAATTATTTTCAATAATAAAATATCTTTTAAATAATATCTTTTAAATCACAAGCATGTATTTTAGTACTTTTTAATTAAAAACAGAAACATACATTTCTTATGTTTTTTCCCTTGGGTATTCTGCATAATTATTGATTTAGTCCCCACCTTATCTCAGGCACTGATTTCTATGATTATATCCTCAACTGTGTTATTACAGAAATCACCACACCCCTCATGACCTCATTTCCAGACTTCCCACTGCCATAGATGACTTCCATTTTTCCTGTTACTGGTTCCTATTTTCTGTTTACTTTCTAAAGTGTCTAACCCAGCTGTCCTTATCTGTGGTTTCCCCTAATCTTTAATCTGTGGTTCTCAACTGAAGGCAACAATGACCCCTTCCTAATCCCCTAAAGAGACATTTGGAAATGCTTGGAGACATGAGTGATTGTCTCAACTATGGAGTCAGAGTTGAGGCCATAGATGCTACCAAATATCTTAGAGGTAATGATAAGCAGGAGTTATCCTTTTCAAAATGTCGACAGGTGCTAAAGTTGAGAAGTTTTGTGTAACATGATCAGAATTTATAAATTTTTTTTTTTTTTGCTTTCTTGGGTCACACCCAGCAGTGCTCAGGGGCTACTCCTGGCTCTGCACTCAGGAATTACTCCTGGCGGTGCTCGGGGGCCATATGGGATGCCAGGGATCGAACCTGCCGGCAAGAGGCCGTGGCGGCATGCAAGGCAAACACTCTACCACTGGCTATCTGCCCCAGAATTTATAATTATTGTATCACTTGTATCACTTGTCTTCCATTGTTCATCGATTTGTTTTGAGCGGGCAACTGCACATCTCCATAATTCCTGTCACAAGCTAGGTTAGCCCAAGAGCATCTGCTTCGCTCCAGAAACACAAAGAGCCTCAGACCATTCCTTCAGGTCATGGGAATGAGGTCTATAATTGTTACTGGTTTTTGCATATCAAAGGCCAACATGAGTAGCTTGCCAGGGCTCATTGCAGGGTGGTACACTCAGTAGTAGGTTCTTATCTTGTGCATTTACTGATGAGCCACAACGGGGAGAGATTAGCTTTTCTCTTGGGTGGATATAAAGACTTAATTTCCCAAACTGACAAACCACAGGCATAATTTCCAAACTGACAAACCACAAACTACCCTCCAAACTGATAGTAAGCCATGCATTGCTAATTTGATTATACAGTCCCCAAATGCTTTTTCCTTCCCATCTTGTGTTTTTATCT
>JAJIBD010022285.1:0-30403 GCA_021461705.1 Cryptotis parvus | reverse complement strand
ATTAGCTCACTTGATCACTTGATCACTTGAATCCCGTTATTCATCGATTTGCTTGAGCGGGCACCAGTAACATTTCCATTGGACCCTATCACATGCCAATGTAGCCCAATGGCATCTGGTTGATTCAGGAATATGAAGAACCTCAAACCGTTCCTTCCAGGGTCTTTACAAGGAAGTCTGACCATCTTGTAGGTGGGTGGCCACGTGATCTTTTGACATCCCGTGGGATCCAGTCGGTAATGGCTCTAGTCCAGCAGTTGTATCCAAATCGCATTACATGTCCAGCCCATCTGATTTTCGATGCCTTGGCAAACGACACAGCATCCCTGATTCTGGAATAGCGACAGAGGTCAGAACTCTGGATTCCTTCTCTCACTTGGAGTGAGGCGTGATATTCCAAGCATAGCTCTTTCAATTCCTCTCTGGGAGACCGAAAGCATTCTCATCCTGCTTTCGTAGGGCCCAGGTCTCTGAGGCGTATGTTAATGCAGGGAGAACAGTGGAGTCAAAGAGATGTGCCCGGAGCCGGAGGTTGTTTGTCCTTTTAGCTAGTTCTTCGATGCCTTTGAAGGCATTCCATGCCGCTCTCTTCCTCCCTGCGCAGCTCAGGTTTTAGGTCATTCATCATGTTGATTTCTTGACCTAGGTACACATAACTGCTGCATTCAGAGATGTTTGTTCCATTGAGAGTGAATGGGGCCTGAGGAACTAGTTCATTCTTCATGAACATAGTTTTCTTTAGATTCAGCTGTAGACCTATCTTTCCACATTCTCGGTCGAAGTCAGCCAGCATTTGTGCTGCTTGGCTAATGTTTGGTGTTATTAGAATAATGTCATCAGCGAAGCGGAGGTGGTGTAGTTGCCGACCATCTATCTTCACTCCCATTCCTTCCCATTCTAATTGTTGCATGATGTTCTCAAGGGTGGCGCTGAAGAGTTTTGGTGAAATGGTATCACCCTGTCGAACCCCTCTTTTCACATTAATGATCACTTCTTTGTAGAATGGTGAGATCCTGGTGGTGAATCCGTAATACAGCTCACGAAGGATCTTGATGTATTGGGTTTGAACACCCTGTTTGGCTAGGGCTTCGATGACTGCTTCAGTCTCCACAGAATCAAAGGCTTTCTGTAAATCAATGAGCGTGAGACAGAGCGGCATCTTGTATTCCCTACAAACCTCAATGAGCTTGGTTACCTTGTGGATATGGTTGATTGTGCTGAATCCTTTCCAGAAGCCTGCTTGCTCGCATGGTTGTCCTTCATCTAGTGTTCTGCTAATCCTGTTCAGGATGACTCGTGTAAACAGCTTGTAGATGACAGACAACAGGCAGATGGGGCGATAGTTGCCCGATGTCGTGAATGTCTCCCTTCTTGAACAGAAGAACTGTCCTGCTGGTTTTCCATTGGGAGGGCACCTTGCATTCGGACAGGTAGCGTGTGAAGAGCCGAGCTAGTGTATTGATGAGTACCGACGGCAGATTCTTCAGGTGTTCTGGGTCTGACTTTGTCTGGGCTTGGTGCTGTTCCCTTCTTTACCGACGAGATGACATGTCGGATTTCAGAAGGGAGAACTTTGGGAATTACATATCCATCCTGTGGAATTTGGTATGTGGGCAGGTGGATGTGGCTATCAAAGAGATTTGAGTAGAAGTCCTGGATAATCTTCTCCATTGCCTTTCTGGAAGATGTGATAGATCCATCAGGGCGTCGGAGGGCAGTCATCTTGGTTTTATAGTTGGCAAAGGACAGGCGGGCAGTGCGAATGCTTTTCCTGGCTTCTGCTGCATCTTCCAGTGTTTCTGCTCTTCTGTCTTTGAGGTCTTCTTTTATGGCTTCTCTGCACCGTTTAGCAAGCTTGGACATTAGCATTTGGTCTCCTGAGGCTCGCGCCTTGCCACGTTGGCGAATGAGCTCGAGAGTTTCAGAAGACAGGCGATCTTTTGTGTCTTTTCTCTCTCTAAGCATTCTTCGCACAATCATGGAGGTGCTGAACCAGTCGGTTGTATTCTTCATCGATGTCGTCAATGATGGTATCTTCCCATGTTGCTGCCATGGTGCCAAAGAGTTCCCAGTTGGTGTTCGTTCTGGGAGTTCTCTTCTTAAACTTTGCAGCCTTTTCTCCCGTTGCGGGGAAGTAGAATTTTTGCATGAAGGGGAGGCGGTGGTCCGATCCTGTTTGGAATTTGGGGATGACAGCTACATCGGTCAGACAAAACCGTTGATTGAAGATGATGTGGTCAATTTCATTTGTGGAACTGTCCGCCAGGAGATTCCCATGTCCAATGTTTTGCTTCAGCTTTCTGGAACTGTGAGTTCCCATGAATGGTCTTGGTGGACATGATGAACTCAGATAGTCTCTCACCCTTGTTCGTTCCATTCTAGGCCATGGGTCCCGAGGGTTCTTCAGCCCATCTTCTTGGTCCTATCTTGGCATTAAAATCACCGACTATGATCTTATAGAAGGTGTGATCTTTTTTATAGAACTCCTCCAATTCCATGTAGAATTTCTCAATTTCATCTTCTTTGTATGTGGATGTTGGTGCATAGACAATGAAGATAGAAATTGCTGGCAGTGGGCCACATCTCTTCAAGTGTAATCATCCTATTTGGTTTGTTAGGCATTCAAATGAATCAATGTTTACGGCCATGTTCGTGTTGACAAGGACACCAACGCCACCGACGCCTCTTTCATCGCATGTTCCAAGGAACAATTCTTCTCTGGTGTCAAATACAGCATGATGCGACTGACGCCTCCCTCGTCTCAGTCAGACCAATGATGTCGTACTTGATCTTTTTTGCTTGCAGCATCAGATCCTCAATATATGCTTCTGATGCCAGTGTCGTGCATTGAAAAAGTAGAGACAGTCATTTTAGTCCTTCTTCGTTTTGGCAGCCTAGGATGGCCATGAAATTTTGTCAGGCACTGCTTGTTTGCCTTTCTTACTGCTGCAGTATTAAGGGCTCTTTCGGGATCAGGAAAATAAACATTTCTTTTACTGGATTTGGCATATTGAACATGCATCGGACAGCTTGCCAGGCTGTACCATCGGGCGCTATATTCTGATTAGCTCACACAGTTTTTAATATTAATTTTTCACCCTGCTCTTGATTTTGCTATTTTTCTGTGAGCTCAACAGAGCTGCTGCCAGTTAGTTCAGTAATATTTAGGTATAGGGATAAACAAAACTTTATTTAGGACCCTAAAGAGCACTCCAGTAATGTGAATTATGCGCTAATATAGTAATATTTCAAATCAATACGGATATTTTTATTTACTCGGGAGAACCCCAAGTAGAGCTCAAGGGGCCAGGAACTATTCTGAATAATACTTGGCCAACTGAGTCAGTATCAGTGTGCTGGTTCAAGGATGCTGTGCTGCTTGCCGCTACAGGAGTATTGCAATGATGGGGTCTAGGGTCACCCAGGCTGTGCCTGAAGAAAACTGATGTATTTGAAAGAAAAAACATGTGATAATGCATTCTATTTGTCATCATATTTATATAGACTAGCTTCTGGAAACTTTATAACACACTTATAAGAGAATGATAGCAAATAAGGCAAATAATGCATTGGTGATGGGGCATGAGCCACACATCTTAGAACTGGGTTTCATTCCAGGACTCCATAAGATCCACCAAGCTCTGCCAAGAGTGGGTTCTGAGCTGAGAGCCAGGGATACTAAGCTATCTGATAAACCCATCTTCCTGATACCACATTGTGAGACTCCAAAACAGTAATATAAAAATATAAAAAGATGATGATGATGATGATGATGATGGTGATGATGATGATGATGATGATGATGATGATGATGATGATGATGATGATGATGATGATGGCGGCGGCGACGACGATGATGTATAGGTGAACTACTGGGCTGAACTTCTGGAACTATGCTTTTCACTTGAAGTATAGACTGAGAAGAAGGCCACTGTATGATATTCCATGAATTTATCTTAAAGGGAATTCCTTACTAGGTAGGTATCCCAGTGCCTAAGTGGAATTCTACCAAATCATCATAACTTTTGTTAGTCCATTACTTTTTTTTTGAAACTTCTCTAAAATTAGAGTATACTATAAATCATATTCATAATAATTTAATTTAAATCGTTAGTGATTCACTTGTATCACTTGTATTACTTGTTTTCCCATTGTACATCGATTTGCTCTAGCAGGCGCCAGTAATGTCTCCATTCATTGGGAATGAGGTCCATTATTGTTACTGTTTTTGGCATGTCGAATACACCGTGGGTAGCTTGCCAGACTCTGCTGTGGCTCTGGGTTCATCCCAGGGGGCCCAGTCTTTTTCTATGTCAGACCATCCACCATCCAGGGCCCACAGGGCAGAGTCCTGGATGTAGACAAGCCTATTTTTTCCCCAAATTTTATTACACCATTTTAGACATACAATTGAAAGATGCTCATGTAGAGTTTTGGTTCTACAGTGTTCCAACACCCATCCCTCCACCCAAACCCATCTCCCAACACCAATGTCCCCACCTCCCTCCCCTCCCACACCTCAACTACTTGGCGGGTTCTGTACATCATTTCTCTCCTCTCTATCTCTCCCTCCCCGCCAAACCTTCCCTGCACATCGTGGAAGTGCACCAAAGGACATCACTGTTTCCACTATTTTAATGGACCACTGGGGCTGCAAGCGGCCGCGACCTGGGCTCAAACTGGTTTTGCTCTGTTAATCTGGTTGTGTGGTAGTATCCCAGTGTCCAGACAGTGAAGGTGGTGGCTAGTGTGATGGGCGAGTCTCATCCGGCTGCTTCCAGGACCCCCCAGAGGTGATGGGCTCACTCCCAAAACCCATCTGTCCTCCTGGGAGCCCCATGGGCAAGTTCCAGCTTCCCCAGCCGACAAGCCTATTTTTTGTCGGCCACCTGCTGATGCAGCCAGGCACCACAACCACACCTGCAACACTCGAGGGGCAGGAAATTAGTGATTATCATAATGAAATATTAATAATGAATTCCATTTAAATTGACATATTAAATGATTTATAAGTTACCTTATAGTATAATTGAAAGACTTAGAATAAGCAGGATTTAGTAGAAAATACGGAAGATACTGAGGATCACAGGAAAAAATGATGGTTCTGTGTAAAACGGCAGATTGCTGTAGAAACATGACTTACCCTGTGATTCCTGCCCTCTCAATAATAACCTGATTCTAATCCTGAATCTTTCAATTCAGGGTACTTTCTTTCTGAAATTGTGAATAAAAAAGGCACTTAAAATTTTCATAATGAGCAAAACACGGAAAGTTGCCAACAGTTGAGTTATTCAGAATAACTTACCACAAGGTTACTTATCTTGTTAATAGAAATTTAGAAAAATTCCAGGGGTAGTATAAAGCTTCACTGAGACCAGAGAAAGCAAGAGAACATTTTTGTGCCTAAAATAAAAAGCAAAACTGAAGATAATGATTTCTTAAGTGAGGAAGAGGGTAGAAATTCATTAATTACTGACTGGGTAACATGTAGAAAAAACATATTTGAAGAGTACAAAATCAAAATTGTAATGGGGTCCTAAGGATGCATTGATTAAAATTATTTTTCTTTAAACAACTTCTTTCATTTTTTCTTGTATCATTAAGGAAGAGATTAAATTTTTTCTTTAAAAAAATAAAGGTTGCTAAATTGATTCCTCACTATTGCATTGCCTTTGGTTTTTATATTTAATCTCATAATGTTCCATATTTGATTTATTTTTGCCATTGTTGCTCAAGCAAATTAATGTGTACAAGGTCATACCAAGCTGTGATTAAATTCTAAGTAGTTTTGCTCCAGTGGGGACTAATGTAGGGGGTAGATTCAGTGGGGTTCAGCAGCCGCCTTAGGTGCAGTTGAAGAGCACTTTCTGTTGATCACTTTAAAAAGATAGGCTTCCTGGGGGTGGAGGTGGAATTTTTTTCTAAAAAGTGAAGCAAGAGGGGAGTAGGGTGGGTATGACACTTGTCTTATGCACAACTTATCCAAGTTTAATTTTTTGTCCCAACCTATGGTCTCCAAGCACAACCAGGAAAGATCCATGAGTACAGAGCCAGGATTAAGCCCTGGCTTAACATAGGTGAGTGTGACCACCTCTAATCCCCCACCCTTCCCCCAAAGTAAAGAAATGAAAATAAAAATAAAAGACAAAGAAAAAGTTAAAAGGGGCCAAGCAAGTTGGGGAAATATTCATGGACTCTATTTCATTTGAGCTATATCAGAAGGAAATGAAGTCTCCGCTCCCATTTTTGCCAGAGTTAAAAATGAGTATTATGCTTTTTTGGTAACTCCTCAAGGAATGGTATAAATGTGAGATGGGGTAGAAACGCTTCATCCACAACCCTGGACCCCACCAACTGCCCTCTATACCCACTATTGATCCTGGGATTTATGCTCCATCTTGTTTGTTACTTGCTTGATCATTACAATCAGTATCCTGTTCTTTCTCCCAGTTCTCCCCAAGACTTTTCTGGCCTAAATCATCATTATCTTTCTCTTAGATTTTGTCATACCCTTCTGATTCATCTTTCTGCCTCTTCTTGCTTCCTCTATTAGTATAACTTGTTTAAAATATAAGTTGAGGTTAATCAAGTCACTTTTCTGCATATTTCCCATTGCTTCTCATAATATGTGGAGTAGAGCCCAAAGTCTACACAATAGACCATAATGGATTGGATGTGTGACTGGATTCCCTGGTATTCTCTGCATCATCTGTGACTGCCCTTCTCCTAGTCATACTATACCAACCATACTAGCCTGCTTTCCATTTTGCCAAGATTTAGAAATGGTTCAACACAGGATCTTAAAATTCCTCTCTCTTCTTAGAATCTTTTTCTTCTAGATATACACATATCCACGTTGTATTTTTTTCCCTGACAAACTCTCTCTACTTTAGTTTTCTCTAATGTGCTTATCAATATCCAATAAATGATATGCTTTATTCATCTATTTTCTGTCTGTGAGTTTGATCACTTGTCACTTGTATCACTTGTCTTCCCGTAGATCATCAGTTTGCTCGAGAGGGAACCAGTAACATCTCAATAGGTCCTGTCACATGCAAGATAGCCCAAGGGCATCTGCCCACTCCAGGAACATAAAGAGCTTTCACCATTCCATTAGGTCATGGGAATGAGGTCTATAATTGTTACTGGTACTTGCCATGTCAAATACAACATGGGTAGGGGCCGGCGCGCACAGTGGGTATGGCATTTGTCTTGCACGCGGCCAACCCTGGTTAGATCCTCAGCATCCCTTATGGTCCCCTGAGCACCGCCAGGAGTAATTTCTGAGCAAGGGGTAACCCCTGAGCTTTGCCAGGTGTGACTCCCAAAAAAAAGCAAAAAAAAAAATCGACATGGGTAGCTTGCCAGGCTCTGCTATGTGGGTGGGGTACTGTGAGTTTGATAAGGGAAGAATTTTTTTTTAATATTTTATTATACCACCGTGAGATATACAATTACAATGTTGTTCGTGTTGGAGGTTTCAGTGACATGAGTGTTCCAGCACCCCGCCCTCCACCAGTGCCCATTTCCTCCACCAATGTCCCCAATTCCCTCCCCTCCCATAGCCTATCTCCATGGCAGGTTCTTTATCTCTTTTCTCTCTCCCTCTCTCTTTTCTCTCTCTTTTACATACTATGGATTACAATACATACACTTAGAGGCCATCATGTGCATTTTTTTGCCTGTATTTAATGCTCAGTTCTAGGTTGGTATTAGCCCTTTTGACATTTATTCACACATGTTCCCTTCTCTGTCTTACCTAACCTCTGACTCCCACACGTTTGTGGTAATTTTGGTATCATAATATGTTTATTATGATAGACATGTAATAATATGTATGTTATGACAGACATGGGGCAGAGCTGCTACTAGCTCTCCCTGTGCCCAGCCACTCACGAGGCGCCCAGGAGGGATGGCGGGTTCTAGCCCTGGCTCGCCACCCCAGCAGAGCCTTGCAACAAGCCAGATGACCCCCACTCCATGAGGGCCTCCATTTTCCACATCCAGACTTCTCTCATCAGAACTCCACCCAGCAGACCAGCCTATCACAGCCTGGTTCGCACGGCGGCAAGAGGCCACGCAGTTCATCAAGAAATGCTGAACTTAGAGATGACTACAAGAGTATGCTACCTGTATGGCAGAGCCTGGCAAGCTACCCGTGTTGTATTTGATATGCCAAATACCAGTAACAATTATAGACTTTATTCCGAATGGATTGAGGCTCTTTATGTTCCTGGAGCAAGCAGATGCCCTTGGGCTCTACTAGCATGAGACAGGACATATGGAGATGTTACTGGGGCCCGCTCAAGCAAATCGATGATGAACGGGAAGACAGTGATACAGTGAATATGTATGTATGTATGTATGTATGTATATGTATATATATATATATATATATATATATATATATATATGTGTGTCATGCAAATAAATGCAGTCATTCTATATCTCTTTCCTTCTGACTAATTTCACTCAACATGATCCTTTCCATGTCCATCCATTTATAGGCAAATTTCATAACTTCATTTTTCCTGACAGCTGGATAGTATTTATTCTCGGGCACTCTGGTTGTTTCCAGATTCTGGCTATTGTGAATAGTGGTGCTATGAACATAAATGTGGGGATGGTGTTTCTGCTGTGTATTTTTGGCTTCCCAGGGTATATTCCCAGGAGTGGTATGGCTGGGTCAAAAGGGAGCTCAATTTCTAGTCTTTGGAGGAATGTTCATATTGTTTTCCAGAAAGGTTGTACAAGTCGACATTCAGTAAGGGAAGAAATTTTTTATATTTTTCTTTTTCCCTTGCTTATTTTTCCTTATTGCAGGGTATAAGTAGCTAATAAATGCTTCTTGAATAAATTAATTTTGTACTATTTGTAATGCACTACCAGGATAATAATAGTTCAAATGACTGAGTACTAGAACAGCCTTCCTGCCCTATAGGTGAGTATGATTGAATTAGAGTAGGGAAAGGACATAAACCCAAGAAATGGTTTAAAGTTTCATTCCTGGCACTGAAAAGTAATATCTTGGTCCATCAACTTAATTCTTTGAATTGACTTTTCTCAGTTATGATAAATTGTCCACCAACTCTATCTTAATGAACCTCAGTGTAAAGCTCCAGAGAAAAGTGTTATTTATATCTTTGAACATATGTCGGTTTACCTGCTGGTACATGTTTGTTCTGTCATTTAAATCTCCCACTGGACAGCACAGGTCTGTGTCCACGACTGTTATTTCAGCACTCTTATGATCACAGTCAATCTTGCTCTGGACTAGAGGTGCAGAAGTATCTGTGGGTCTGACAAGTGTTGATATGAGGAGCTGCCTTCTACAGGAGCAAAGAGAAAGTCAACTGGGGTTTGGTTACAGAGTCAGAGAAGGTTTGGCCTTTTCTTATACTAGGGATAAGACAAAAACTAAAAAAGTTAAATACACAAAAGTTAATGTTGCTTATTCTTCATTCATTCATTCATTCATTCATTCATTCATTCATTCATTCATTCATTTTAATTGACACCAGGTTACAAGGTTGTTCATAATTCGATTTCAGTCACACAATGTTCCAACACCTGTCCCTTCACCACTGTACTTTTCCCACCACCAATGTCCCCAGTTTTCCTCCTGCCACTCTCCCAACCTCACTCTACCCAGGTCCCAAGCTATCTCTAAGAAAGAACCTGACTTAGAGGTAGCCTGCCTGCCTTCTTTCCTTCCTTCCTTCCTTCCTTCCTTCCTTCCTTCCTTCCTTCCTTCCTTCCTTCCTTCCTTTCTTCCTTCCTTCCTTCCTTCCTTCCTTCCTTCCTTCCTTCCTTCCTTCCTTCCTTCCTTCCTTCCTTCCTTCCTTCCTTCCTTCCTTCCTTCCTTCCTTCCTTCCTTCCTTCCTTCCTTCCTTCCTTCCTTCCTTCCTTCCTTCCTTCCTTCCTTCCTTCCTTCCTTCCTTCCTTCCTTCCTTCCTTCCTTCCTTCCTTCCTTCCTTCCTTCCTTCTTCCTTCCTTCTTCTTTTTCTCCTTCTCCTCCGCCTTCTCCTCCTCCTCTTGTTCTTGGAATTTTGGTTTGCAATATAGTACGGAGAAGTTATCACGTATATACCTTTACTTTTATTGCTTTGATTTTTTAAAATACAGTTTCATCATTTTTCCTCTAGAGTATTAACAGTCACAGCCTGCCATCAAACATAGCAGAAAGCGTTCCAGAAGACTTGAGGAGGGAAGACACAGACATCCCTGAATTCTCCTGGGGTCGTGCTAGCTTTCATAGATCTGATAATAGATCAGTACAGAAAAACTGCGTCAATATGTGAAAGATTTGAGAGATATTTTGGTGCTTTTAGCCTAAATCATATTATTCTAGGTACTGGAATACTAAACTCAGTGTGTTAAAACAGTGTTTTTTCTGCTTTGTTGGTTTTTTTAAAATTTATTTTAAAGTAGCTTTCACTTTCCATTCCAATTGAATAAGACACTGCAGATAAGTAGAAAGACACTTCAAATACCACATGGTTACAGATCTGGTACTAAGTTAACTAGTTTTGAGAAACTTTAAATACACTTGGTTTTCATTCTTATAAATTAAAACAATATTGCAAATCTTGTATGTAAAAATGATTAAAACAACTCTTAAGTAATATATTGACAAAAGAACAAATGATTTTCAGTAAACAACTTTAGGGTGCACTAAAATTTCCATGATAGGGAAAAAGACTGATGGAAGTACAATGACTTTATTGTGTACTGAGGGTAGGATTGGTCTATTACCAACCATTACAAAAAATATAGCCTAACAATCACTTGATCACTTGATCACTTGACATCCAATTGTTCATCGATTTCCTCTAGCAGGCACCAGTAACATTTCCATTTGACCCTATCACGTACCAGTGTAGCCCAATGGCATCTGCTTGCTTCAGGAATACAAAGAGCCTCAAACTGTTCGTTTAGGGTCTTGATGAAGAAGTCTGACCATCTTGTAGGTGGGCAGCCACGTGATCTTTTGATGTCCCATGGGATCCAGTTGGTAACAGCTCTAGTGCAGCAGTTGTCTCCAAATCGTGTTACATGTCCAGCGCATCTGATTTTTGATGCCTTGGCAGCCTAACAATATTCTCGAATTTCATTCCCTGCTCCACTTCCACTAATTTCAATGGTTTCTGAGAGGTCAAAGCCCAACCAATGTCCTATGCATTTGGAAACACTGGAGGAAAGGAGATGCTTCTTCACTTCATCTTAAAGTTGACTTTAATTAGAAACTCCCTGAAAGGGAAGAATTGATTCCTTGAGGAAATCCCAGGCCTATCTACTTGATATTAGATTTGATTTGATCATGTCCTGTTTCTAAAATATCATTGGGTATGACATGATGGAAATCAGCATCTTGTAAAATGAAGGGAATCAAACAATTTCAGAAGCAGAGTATCTGTGGGTCTTATGAAAGAGAATGAGTTAGTCTTAGAAAGTGGTATTTAGAAGGGATTTCACTTATGAGAAAACTAAGGCCAAGTGATGTCAAGTGATTACTCACTAGAGATCACACAAACCTCATTCTTTTTCAAGGTGGATAGAGAAACTGACTAAGTTTTAAAGGTCATTTTTCTAAGTGCAGATATGTTTGAAAACTTCAGCACTTACTGGAATCTAAAGCTTAGTATCCCCCGACTGGAGTGTCACAGCTCCTCCCACCCTTGGCTGTGAAGTACATCCTGCTTCTTTAGCAGTGAACAGTAACATCCATTTTGATATTTAATATGTGCTGTTCTGATATTACATTTAAAACCTGGAGAATCCTTACCCCTTTACAGGGAGAGTTTTGGTTATTTTCAGCAAGGGTAATTTTTCCCTTGGATTTTGATAACTGTGAGAGAGAGGAGGAGGGTGAGTGAGAGAGTGAGTGATAACTGTGTGAGTGTGTGTGTATGTATGTATGTGTGTGTGAGAAAGTGAAAGAGAGAGCAAGCAAGAGACAGAGAGAGTGAGAGAGAGAGAGAGAGAGAGAGAGAGAGAGAGAGAGAGAGAGAGAGAAAAGAGAGCACTCAAAGGAGCACAGAAGCAGACACACAAGCCTCCCAAACTTTGCTTGGGAGGAAAAGTTACCAGATACATCAAGTTAGGAAAAACACAATCCCCAAACCACTTAAAACAAATAACACTTTATAAACCCAGGCTTGAACAAATTTTTATTTACTTTAAAAACAGCAGAGAGTACAGTTAAATAGCAGTAAAAGATTTTTTTTTCCGCTTTTTTGGGTCATACCCAGCGACACTCAGGGGTTACTCCTGGCTCTGCACTCAGGAATTAAACCTGGCGGTGCTTGGGGACCATATGGGATGCTGGGGATTGAACTCGGGCTGGCATAGGCTGACTGCGTGCAAGGCAAACACCCTACCCACTGTGCTATCAGCTCCGGCCCAGCAGTAAAAGATTTTAAGAAAGAAGTGATTTCATAAGTCTGAGGCTCACGTTTATTGAAACCAAAAACTGGAATAGAAATGATAAAGCATTTAGTGAAGTTTGTAACAATTAGATTTCACACAAGTTAAACATATAATCATTTTATGGTCATACAGTTGTTAGAACAGCATGGCAGAGCCTGGCAAGCTACCTGTGTCATAATGGATATGCCCAAAACAGTAACAATAATGGACCTCATTTTCATGACATGAACAAATGATTTGGCGCTCTTTGTGTCCCTGGAGCAAGCAGATGCCCTTGGGCTACACTAGCATGATACAGGGAAGAATGGAGATGTTACTGGCGCCTGCTCAAGCAAATCGATGAACAACGGGAAACAAGTGATACAGTTGTTAGAAGCAAAAATGTATTTCTTTTCTGTTTTATTCTTGTGTGTCTAATGTTTGCTTGGTTCATGATTGTCATAGACTGTACATTCTTAGTCCAAATAATCTTAGTCCATTACAAAATTCCCTTACACCTTCTGCTATTTTATACAGTGCTGTGAAAAAAAAACGTTCATCCATGTGTGTGAAAAATGGAGCTGAGGTCAAAATGCATTATACTTAGAGCTCCTGATAAAAGCCATTACTAAAAAGGATTTTATTCCTTAAAGAATTGCCACACTTCCTCTTTTCCAGTTCCGATTATATAAATGATTTTTTTGCCCAATCCATCAAGAAAGCAAAATCCAATAAAGAAGTCTCTTCCTAGTTATGAAAATAAAATATAACACATAATTGTTGTAGAACTGTTTTTTTAAAAAAATAGAAGACTAAGAGCAGGTAAAGGAAAAACAGTAAAGGATTAACCAATCCCACTAGCCAAAGATGTTTCTATTGCCATCTTCTAAAGAATCAAATATGACTTACAACTCAAGAAAGTAAATTTAATTTAGCTGGGATTCTCACTTTTTACTTAATCCCAATTTTCACAATTTATTGATTTTTTAAGTGTATATATTTTGAAACTGAAAGAGGGGAAACCTCAGTTTCCCTTTGCCAGTAAGAGAAAGCCACAGTTTCTTCTCTCCAGATGTTCCAGCTCTTCCCCATCAACCTGCCACACATTCCACCTCAAAGGTTCAGTCTCAGCACTCCTGGGGTTTCCAGGGAACATGAAACTGCCCTGGAGGACAGGCTGTCAGGGAAAATAAGATAATGGACAATCCCAGAGTCTAGGCTGAGGGGGAAACTAAAGTAATTGATGCAATTAGGCCTGGAAGACTTGTTTCCCCTTGCCAGTGAAGAAGGAAGCATCAGTTTCTCCATGCCCCGTTTCCCCCCCATTCACATAACACATTTCATTCCTAAAGTCTACCTTAGTGGTTTTAGTGATTTCCAGGATGATAAAACTCTGTCCTGGAGCCTAGGTCTACAGGGAGACCAAGATCACTTGATCACTTGATCACTTGACATCCTGTTATTCATCAATTTGCTCCAGCAGGTGCCAGTAACATTTCCATTTGACCCTATCACATGCTAGTGTAGCCCAATGGCATCTGGTTTGCTTCAGGAATCGAAGAGCCTCAAACCTCAAACAGGAAGACCAAGATAAGGGGGAAAAAATGCTCAGAAAAATTTAGAACAGGTAGACATCATAATTTTCTGGCATCGTTTGTTAAGTAACTGCCGACTGATAAGGGATGCCAGGAGCCCTTAAAAGGGCTACACAAAACCCCTTACCTTAACTTAGTTCTATATTAAGTTCCTTCCCACTTGAGGAGCTTCTTTTCTTCTCTTTCCTACATTCTAATAAACTTTTCTACTTTCCATTAACTCTGAATCTTAACATCTTTATTTCTCAATATTTTCGTTCTTAAAAATATTGAAGAACCAGGAAATTGTGTGTTGGGTTCTGAGCTGCTAGCCTTAGGGTCCAGCATTATCCCGTCACAAGACCCTAAGGGCAGGACCCAAAAATGGGCTCTGCCCATATGGGTACACCCAAAACACTTGTGCATATCCCAGCTAAGGTGAGGCAGAATATGCCTGGTCTTCTAATGTCTGATCACAGGAATATGTAAATCAATGATCGTTATCTTGCAAATGTTACCTTGCAAATGCTAAATCTGTGATTGTTATCTGTTACAATGGCCCAGGAGCTTGCAAATGCCCTGTGATGTGTGCTTGTACCCCATCCACCCAAATATTGTATAAAGGCTTAAACTGTGTCCAGTAAATCGGGTGCAGCTATCCAGAACTCCCCACTGCTTTGGTGTAGTTCTTTCTTTCCTTTCTCAGCAGCAGCGGCAAGGCAGAGTTTCTCCCAAGTCCATCCCTCTCCTTTTTCTGCAGGGATGAAGTCCACAAGATCTAGGTCTCCCTCATTTCTGCCGGGGGCTGCTGGCCAGGGCCCCGACAATTGTGAAGAAACACAGAGATCCACATCACTACTTCTGCTTCTTCTTTATCAAAACTGCTTCAAGTCATTTGGGGAAAGAGGCAGGATAAATAAAAATTAATCCTTAAAATAATTTTGTGGTCTAAAGTTTATCCACGAAGCTTTGGTCTCTTGACATCTCCCAAACTAAATTTGTGATTATGCATGGAAAACTTCAAAGTACTGAAAATGATAACAAAACTTTTATTGAATGTTTTGCTTTTCTAAACAGAGCTTGCTGTCACCTAGTATAACAACCCAGTGAATGAATGCCAATATTCTATTCAAAATCAGCTAAGAGAATTGCCACAAAACTCTGGAAGGCTTGGGGAGAAACATTTTTTCTTTGTTTGCTTTTGGACCATACACAGCAGAAGGGTAACTCCTGGTTCTCTATTTAGGGATTACTCCTTGCAGGCTCAGGGACCGATCAAACACAGGTGTAGCCATGTAAGCCAAATGCCCTACCTACTGTACCTGCTGTACCTTCTGGCTCTAGGATGAATAATTTTTCAAATTACATACTAATGGGTCTTGATATATCTGAAAAGAACCTTGAAGTAATAGAAGTGTTTGAATTGTTTTTACCACCACTTTCTCTTGAAAATAATAGCTAGAGCCCAGACTTTGATGTTACTGAATAGCTGAATTCCCTGTTGATGCTTCCTGCACCGCCTGGATGGTGCCATCCTGTTGAGTAATCCTCTGCTGATTCTCCTAGAGGAGGGAGGGCTCTGTATGGATGGACAAGGACAGCACCAAAAGGGTCATGGTTTCCCCGTAATTTGTAATTGAATCCTTTGTCGCCACAATTCCAATAGCTCAGGCTTGATTTTGGGTGGTCCCTTTCTCCCTAGCAGAGAGCTTATGTGGATCTGATAAATATTCCTGTATAGAAGACATACAGAAGAAAGCTAAAAGGCAATGTGACCTTGTAAATTGTTTAAAATATGTGGCAAAAAAAAGATGCCTGAGCCATTGGAAGCACCATGTAAAAAGCAGATACCTAGATATCCAGCTAAAGGAAGGATGTTCTGTGGAAACTTTTATTAGACCTCCAGCCTTCAGAACAGTGAGGGGAAGAAATTTCTTCTGCCTCTAGCCACCAATCTGCTGAAACTTGTTATGGCATCCACAGAAAAATAGTACGAATAACCAAAGAACAAAACTAGAACCAATTGAAAGACAGTAATAGGATTATAGGTTTAATTTTGAAAAACATTTTTTTTTTTTTTTGCATTTTGGGTCACACCTGACAATGCTCAGAGGTTATTCCTGGCTATGCACTCAGGAATTACTCCTGGCGGTGCTCGGGGACCATATGGAATGCTGGGGATCAAACCTGGGTTGGCTGTGTGCAAGACAAATGCCCTACCCATTGTACCATCATGCCTGTCCTAGATTTAAAATTTCTTAAGAGTGTAAGTGTTCAGTTATAAAATCATTGGTTTCTTGCATTTGTAGTAGTGATTAGTGGAGTTTGGACTCATCAGAAGGGAGAAGTTTAGAAACATTTAGACTTTAAAAACTGTGCACCGCAGAACAGTGCACATTTCCCACCAATGTTCCCAGTTTCCCACCCACCCCCACTTGCCTCTATGGCAGACACTTTTCTTTTCTCTCTTTCTCTCTTCTTTTGTGCATTGTGGTTTGTAGTACATTCACTGAGGGGTTATCATGTAAATACCTTTATCTACTTTCTATACTCAGTTCTAGTCTAGTGTTACCATTTCCAACTGTTGTTGGCAAACTGGTCCCTTCTCTCTCTGTCTTACTTAATCTCTGTCTCCCACACACTTGTGGTAGATTTAACCATTGCTAGTCTGTTATTTTTGGTTGGGTTAACAATAATACAACTAATCCAAGCAGGGAAGTTTCCTTTGTAAGGCAGAAAGAAGCCGCTGCTGATCATGCCTGGAAAACAGATGAAGAATACTTGCCAGAGCTTCAGTCGGTGGAGTTATCTCTTTGTAGTTGACAAATCTGATGCTCTTCACACTCTCAGAGGTCCACACTTTCTATAGGTAAATAAGGATAGTACAGTGGGTAGCATGCTTGTCTTGCAGGTGGTTTAACTGGGTTTAATCTGTTGCCCCTCCTATTTTCCCCTAAACCCACCAAGATTAATACCTGAGTATAGAACTAGGAGTAAGGCCTAAAGCTACAGGGTGTGACACCCAAAGCAAACAATAAAGAGAAAAATATCTGTTTCTTTTATAAAACTACCCTGCCTAGTAATTCAAGGCTTGCTTAATTGACTTGGTTCTAAGGTCAGACTGGTTCTAAATTTCCCTTGACTTTGGGAGGGTAAAAATGAATCTAACTTGGCATTTAAGAAGGCTTTCAAGTTGACTTTTAAGATGACATAGATAGGAGTTCATACCTATGCTTCAGTAATGTGTCACAGGATAGCCCTGCAATCCTTTTGAAACTGTAAATGTCAATTTTAGCTCTCTGGAAGGACTCTAGTGACTTACATATCACTATCACTAACACTATCTTCCCGTTCATCATCTATTTGCTAGAGTGGGCACCAGTAATATCTCCATATGTCCTGTCTCATGCTAGTAGAACCCAAAGGCATCCGCTTGCTCCAGGAACATAAAGAGCCTCAAAACCATTATATTACATGGGAATGACCTAATATAAATGTTACTGGTATTTGGCAAATCAAATACAACCGAGCAGTTTGCCAGGCTTGCCGTGGGGGTGGCATACTGTTGTAGTCACCCTCTAAATAAAGCATTTATTGATGAACAGCGCGGCTACTAGCAGCCGCGTGGGGCCGGGCTGTGGTAGTCTAGTCTGCTGGGTGGAGTGTGACGTGAGGGAAGTCAGATGTGGAAAATGGCGGCCCCCATGGAGTCGGGGGTTATCTGGCTTGTTGTGGGCTCTGCTGGGGTGGCAGGCCAGGGCTAGAACCCACCATGCCTCCCGGGTGCCTCATGAGTGGCTGGGCACAGGGAGAGCAAGTAGCAGCTCTGCCCCATGTGTAAGAATCTCTGGTTCAGCATACTTGGGCCGGATTGAACAAAAACTGCTTCAGGCTGGGTGTCAATGATCCGGGCTGTGATAGACTGGTCTGTGGCTGGAGGTGTGATGAGAAAGAAGTCCAGATGTGGAAATCGGCGGCCCCTGGAGGCTGGACTGATTCACCGGTCGGAATGCCCGATCAAAAGAAACTGAACCCTTAAAGGCTGCATAGTCCGTCCCTCCCCCAAGGAAGCAGAGGGCAAAAAAAGCAAGGGAGCAGAGACTGTCAGTTCACGATTGGCAAGCAGCAGTGAGTACTGCCTCTTGGTTCTACAGATGCTGAATCAATCTGCACATGCATTCTGCCCCCTGTCACACTCGGGGGCGGGCTGGTAGTGGTAGTCAGGGCGTGCTTACCCCGTGCAGGCAAAAGGGCGATGGAAGGCAAACGCTGCCCCTCCGGCTCCCTGCCCTCTCGACCAGCCCCCCCGCCCGCATGCGGCGTCACGGCAGGAATATGGGGGACACAGCTTGGCCCATTCTGTGGCGTCAGCACAGGGGTCAGCCCTTGGGTTCGATGACATCACTGGGGCTCTGCCGGCCCATCTCCGTTAACACCCTGGGCCTCTGTCACCTGAAAGGTCACTCTGCCCCAGCCACCAGCACAGTGACGGGATTAGCGGCAGCAGCAGGGACCTTGCAGCGCCTCCGCCTTTTCCCACTCTCTGGATGCTTCACTCCCACCCCCCCAGAAAAGAAGCTGCAGGAGGGGATCCATCTCCAACGCAAAAAAAAAATGCAGCCCTTCAGAGAAATAATCAACATGCAACAGTATTTTCCAAAATCTGTTTTTAAACATGCATGGTATCTCAAACGAGGCTGGGAGCTGGAAGCTTTCTCCCAGGCCTAGCTGACCTTGGGGCTCCCAGGAGGACAGATGGGTTTTGGGAGGGCCCAAAACCTCTGGGGGTCCCGGAAAGCAACCTGATGACACTTGTCCCACCACACTAGCCACCACCTTAACTGTCCGGATGCTGACCATGAGGTGGTCCATCAAACTAGTGGAAACAGCTATGTCCTTTAATGTACTGCATTCTACGATGTGTAGGAAAGTTAGACAGGAGGAGAGATAGAGAGGGAGAGAAAAGACATACAGAACCCACCAAGAAGTTGAGGTGTGGGAGGGGAGGTAGGTGGGGACATTGGTGATGGGATATGGGTTTGGGTGGAGGAATGGGTGTTTAAACACTGTAGAACCAAAACTCTACTTGGGCATCTTGCAATTATAACGTCTAAAAGTGGTTTAATCCAATTTGGTAAAAGAAAAAATAAATTAAAAGGGGGTCATCTAGCTTGTTGTGAGGCTCTGCTGGGGTGGCGGCCAGGGCTAGAACCCGCCATGCCTCTAGCCAGATGACTCCCCAACTCCATGGGCCGCCATTTTCCACATCGGACTTCTTTCTTTGTCACACCTCTACCCAGCAGACCAGTCTATCACAGCCCGGATCATCGACACCCAGCCTGCAGCAGTTTTATTTCAATCGGCCCAGGTATGCTGAACAGAACTCTCAGACATGGGGCAGAGCTGATACTGGCTCTCCTTGTGCTAAGCCGCTCATGAGGCGCCCGGAAGGCATGGCGGGTTCTAGCCCTGGCCTGCCACCCCAGCAGAGACTCACAACAAGCCAGACGTTTACCCCCCTGACTTACATATAGCAAAGCTTAATAATTTTATACATGTATACATATTTACATATATATTTTTTAGGGTATCCCATGCCATATTCTTTCTTGAAACTCTTTTATTTTCTATTTTCACAATTTTCTAGTTAAGTGCTTTTCCTAGTGTGAGCGCATCCATGTGCATGGCTTCAAATATAAGATTGCCACTGCTAATAGATCTCTCTCTCTCTCTTTCTCTCTCTCTCTTTCACTTCAGACATGTATGTTCCACTGCCTACCAACCACCTCTATCACACATGGAACTCAATTGAACAGTTCCAAAGTTGAACTATATTTTTCACAATCCTGGTTCTCCCACAGTGATGAGTGCCATCATCCATTCAGATAAACAAGGTCCTAATTTGGCAGTCATGCCTAATGCTATCTAATTGGGTATCTGTCTCCATATTCAATTAAAGTCCTACAAACACACTACCTCTTTTGCTAGGCATTAACATTACTTTTCTGAAATCCTGCCATTCCATTTACGATTATGTGTCAAGTAATCTTTTAAATTCTGCTTATGGTGGAGCTGGAGACAGTGGGTTCTGCACTTGCCTTACTTGAGGTGCCCTGTGTTTGAATTCTTGGCATCCCATATTGTCTCCTGAGCACCACCAAGAGTAATTCCTGAGTGTAGATCAGGGTTACCTAAGCATCACCAAGGGGTGACTTAAAAAATTCTAGCTATAGTATCCTCTGATTCATATTCTTCAATGTATATTTTATAACTCTCAGGCTCTATCTAATATTTTTAATCGAATCAGTAGTTTATAAACTTTGGCTGAGACTTTCTCCATGACTTTTTTACTCTTTTCTCATGCTGAATGGGTCAGCTAAGTAATACCACAATTGTGTTCCAAATCACGACCAAATGTCAAGTATGCAAGATCATCCTATATTGCTTATGCACCTCTGGTTATGTAGACAACTCTCAATATTGTGTAGGAAGTTACCCAGGAAAACTGATGCAATCTGTTCCTGTTTCATATGTTGTTCTTTCAGAAAGCTCTAAAGAAAGTTCTGTGCATATTCCTATTATAATACTAGAAATGACTAGAAAAAATAAAAGTATATAAGATTTAAGCTTGGAACTAGCACATATCAATTACATCACATTCTATTAAAAAAATTAAAGGTATAGAAATACATCACACTTTCTAGTGAAAGGAACTCAAAGTTCATATAGCAATGTGCAAATTTAAGACTCAGGACCACCATCTCCATTGTTCCTCTTTCATTTGCTTTTTAATATTTTTTGTACTATACCAGTGGTTTCTCAGGGCTTACTCCTGGCTCTTCACTCAGGGCAGGGCTCAGGGGACCACACTGGGTGTGGGAAAATGAACCTGGGTCAGCTGCACGCAAAGGCAAGTGTCATACTATCTTTGCTGCCCTCTTCTTTAATTTCTTAAACATACTCTTGACCCCTTCTGCTTCAGGAACTTTATAGTGCTTCTCAAACTGCAAAGACAGTTTTCCCACCTTATTTTTCTTTAAAAAGAATACTTTCTTCCAAATAGGCATATTATCTTCTTTTAAAAATGTTAAGAACTTGCTATGGGATGATAATATAACAGAGATTGGACAGATATTTGAAAAGTAGAATGCCAACTATTTCAGGAAATTAGGTCTGAGTTGGATCTTCAACTGATGGACTGGAGTATAACATGCAACTGTAGCATCTAAAGAATATTTTTGAGGCTTTGATAGTGAAGGCTTGGTTAGAGATGATACTTTTAGATATGGTTTTGTTTCCCTCAGGATCACTTTTATTTATATTTATATTTTATTTTTGGTACCACAAAGTTTAAAATACTGCAAATGGTAGAATTTACTGCACAAGTTTTTCAACACCACACCCTTCTCCAGAGTATTTGCTTCCATTCCCCTTGTTCCAGTATCACCCTCCATTTAATCTGCGCCTCCCACCCTGCTCCCACACATACATCCCTCAGTTGGGGTGCATTCCTTGCATGTATTTGACCCAGTTAGATCACTGGCACTACAGAGTCCCCTACCATCACCGTGTAGAGCCTTGGAGGATCGAAAGCACTGCCATGTGTTAATGCGGACCCCGAAGCCCTACCCCTGAATAGCCCAGGTAAAATCCCCAGTACTATAGGGTATGAGCAGCACATTTTCCTCTGTTCTTTGCTTTGAACTGCTGGCCCAGTTGGCAGAGAATCACTTGGAAAGAACCCTGAATTTATTTTTTTTTTAATTAAACATTTTTTATACCGCCATGAGATATACAATTACAACGTTGTTCACGTTTGGAGGTTTTAGTCACATAGTGTTCCAGCACTTTACCCTCCACCAGTGCCCATTTCCCACCACCAATGTCCCCAATTCCTCCCCCCTCCCATAGCCTGCCTAAATGGCAGGTTCTTTATCTCCTCTCTCTCTCTCCCTCTCTCTCTTTTCCTTCTCTTACATTGTGGGTTGCAATACATACACTCAGAAGCCATCATGTGCATTTTTTTGCACTGTATTCAATACTCAGTTCTATGTTGGTATCAGCCCTTTGACATTTATTCACACATGTTTCCCTTCTCTATCTTACCTAACCTCTGACTCCCACACGTTTGTGGTAATTTCCACTTTTGAGAACACTGAATTTCTTTTGTCAGGCTTAGGAGTGTCCTTCCCTTCCCTTCCCTGCCATCAGATACTATTTACTGGCCCACAAATTAAAATGATATTTCAAAGAAAAACATTGCTTACTAGAAATGACTCAACAATTAATGAGTTCATTTGATAAGGCGAATACTATTTATATAAGGCACTTTTTATTTGTTCATCACATAGGTACTAACCAATAAAATTGCTCATTTTTGCAAGAAGTACCTTTCTTAATAGAATTGATTCTATTTTTATCTTTATCAATGTAATTAGAATTGAATCAAGACAGATTTAAAAGGGATTATATAGTATGCACATATAACTATAAATAATCATATGACATTGAAGATAATACATAGCATGTTATATCTAAATATTTTAGTCATGTCCAAAGGTTAATTTTACAACTGACTTCTATAATGTCAAAAACTCACAATACACACCCTTTAACTTCCAATTGTCTTATCATTTTTGCCCTTTCCAAAATGTTTTTATAATTGCAACCATTTGATTATCTCAAGTAATCCATGCGCAGTCTGAAAAGCAAGGCATTTACTTGCAAGTTATTCATTATAAAGTTTTAAACACTGATGCAAATCATGAAATCAAGAAAACCCTTCACTTCTTTTGATTAACAATCCAAAGTCAGAATATGCAGTCTGACTAACTTTAGAGGACTGTAAATAGAACAATTTAAGGGAACCTCTCAAAGATGGGAAATGTAGAAGCATGCCTTTCAGCACTCTAAATTTTTGACAAGATTTTCTTGATCTAGTTCTGTGTAACAATTATCTGGTAGGCCAGAAGTTCAATAAGAATGGAAATCACTAATGTTTTGGTCTCTCCTATCTTCCCAAATGCTGGAGCATCCTGATACATATCCGAGAAAAACAGTTGAAAGGAAAGTAAGGGGGGATGTTAGTAAGGAGAAAAGACAGAGAAACTAGAAGATGTCGTACTTTGAAGTTCATCTTCCCTTGAGTGGTGACAGGGCCTGTGACTGTGTCTACATGGGGAGAGTCTGCTCTTGCACTGTGCATGGTCTTCCCTTCCCTTCCCACCTTACTCTTTCCTCTCCCTGTATGCATCACCCCTCACCCATTACATCTTTCCTTCCACAATTTACTTCAATGGCAGTGAATCAACAGCTGTTTAATGAGATAACAGCAGTTTCTAAATTCACACACAAAAGAAAATAAATTTATTAGTGGTCAGAGTAATTACTGGAGGTGAAACTCACTAAAGAATGTCTTTTCAAAAAGAAAATGCTCGGGAACAGAGACATAATACAGAGATTAGGTGCTTCCTTTGCAAGCAGTCAACTATGGTTCAGAAAGCGACAGTAATGATCTGAGCCAAGCTAGAAGTGATCCTGAGCACAGATGAGCTGAGATGAGCCAAGATAGTGCAAAGTACTGTATAACCCCAAACTCTGTAAAATAACTATTATGTTAAGCCACCACAAGTCACAGACAAGAGACAGATGGAGAGCAAAAAGATTTATTAGGACAGAAAGGGCTCAGCACTGAGCTTAGTCAAAGAGAATGACTTGTAGACTCAAGCCATCAAAGCCTTCGTGCTTCATAGACTCTGAGGGCCTGTTCTTATCTAGGCCAAAGTAGAAGTACAGAAGCAAATTGAACAACTATTCTCCTAACAAGGTCCCTTGCTCAGTCCTCCTGCTCCAGTTTCTTGCAACATCCCATTATCTTAGCCCAATGTTTGGGCGCTTATGTTTATGCTCTTGGGGTCTGGCATGTTTTCTTACTAGGTTGTAAACTCATGACCCTAAGGTACAAAATGGAGTCTAGTGTTTCAAGATGGAGTCACTACCTATGATACAACCATCTAGAACAAAAGACTCATCTTCATTGTACATTTTTTGTCTAGATAATTACAGTTCCCTTTAAGAAACAGTTTGTGGGTTCTTTCCCGTAAAGAGTACCCCCCCATATTTTCTAAGGTAAGATCCCTCAACAATTTATATATAAAAGTAAAGATGTGGGTTTGCAATTTATCACCTAATTTGTTTTCATCTGTGACTTACAGAATACATTCTATATGTTCTCCTTTTTATCCCAGTTGTCATCAGAACCAGAGATACTAATGGTACTCAACAAATGTTTTTGTGAAAGATAGATTAAAACATTTTGGGATCAAAGATTAACTTAAATAGTTTCTATTAGAAGTAACAGGAAAAAGAAGAATATTAGAGCTTATCACAGCAAAAGACTGAGCATGGATTCAAGCTAATGAGTAAAAATTTTCTGCTGTGACATAAAATGTATTTCTCTCCAGAGGCTGTATGAGAAGAAGACTAGAAAATTAAAGTATGCCTCTACTGCTTATATCCCTATACTCAGCCGGTATTTTCTGTCACTGTATCACTGCCTTTCCGTTCATTTGTCGATTTGCTTTCGAGCGGGCGCAGTAACATCTCCATATGACCATCTCTTGCAAGTAGAGCCAAAGGGCACCTGCTTGCTCAGTTTTTAAATAATAAAATATCTTTAAATAATTCAAAATATTTTTTAAATTATTAAAATAATTTAAAAAATGTCTTTAAAAATATTAAATAATTTAAAATGTCTTTTAAAATTATTTTCAATAATAAAATATCTTTTAAATAATATTCTTTTAAAATAATAAGCATGTATTTTAGTAAGTTTTTAATTAAAAACAGACACAACATTTCATGTTTTTTCTTGGAGGTATTCTGCATAATTATTGACTTGGTCCCCACCTTATCTCAGGCACTGATTTCTATGATTATATCCTCCACTGTGTTATTACAGAAATCACCCCACACCCTCATGACCTCATTTCCAGACTTCCCACTACCAGAGATGACTTCCATTTTTTTCCTGTTACTGGTTCCTATTTTCTGTTTACTTTCTAAAGTGCTCCAACTCCAGCTGTCCTTTATCTGTGGTTTCCCTAATCTTTAATCTGTGGTTACCTCAACTGAAGGCAATTATGACCCTTCCTAATCCCCAAAGAGACATTTGAAAATGCTTGGGGACATTTGTGATTGTCTCAACTATGAGGGAATAAGTTGAGGCCATAGTTGCTAAATATCTTAGAGGTTAATGATAAGCAAGAGTTATCCTTTTCAAAATGTCAATAAGTGCTAAAGTTGAGAAGTTTTGTGTAACATGATCAGAATTTATAATTTTTTTTTTTTTTTGCTTTTGGGTCACACCCAGCAGTGCTCAGGGTTACTCCTGGCTCTGCACTCAGGAGTTACTCCTGGCGGTGCTAGGAGGCCATATGGGATGGGGATCGAACCGGGCGAAGCAAGAGGCCGAAAGAGGCTGCGCTGCAAGGCAAACACTTTACCACTGGGCTATCGCTCCATTTTAGAATTTATAATTTATTTTATCACACATCCCTTGTCTTCCCATTGTTCATGGAATTTGCTTGAGAAGACTCCATGTAACATCTCCATAATTCCACCAATCACCAAGCTAAAGGGTAGCCCAAAGAGCATCTGCTTGCTCCAGGAGCACAAAGAGCCTCAGACCATTCCTTCAAGTCATGGGATGGGGTCTATAGTATTACTGGTTTTGGCATATCAATACAACATGGTGGCTGCCGAGGCTCTGCCGTGGTGAGGCCACTCTCAGTAGTAGGATTCTTATCTTGTGCATTGCGATGAGCCTACAGCGAGGGAGAGATTATTTCTCTTGGGTGGATATAAGAGACTAATTTCCCAAACTGACAAACCACAGGGCATAATTTAAACTGACAAACTACAAACTAATTTAAACTGACAAGCCATTGCTAATTTGATTATACAGTCCCCCAAATGCTTTTTCCTTCACCAAAGCATCTTGTGTTTTTATCTTGGTGTGTATTTCAAAATGTTTGAAATTTTAATATTTAGTTTCCACAAAATATGAATTTATTTTTAAGGAATAGAATCCCACTGTAGATATAATTAGTTACAATGGGATTAGGTTAAATCTCTCATCAATAGTAGAATTATTAGAAGAAGATACTTATTAGAAGGAAGAAACCCAGGCAAATTTAGGGAGCTCCATCTGAGGATCAAGAGATTGACATGATGCATCTATAAGTTGTACATTGCTCAAAAACCAAAATCATTAAATTAAGAGGAGACAGAAAGATTTTTTCAGTTGGGTCTGGCTCTACTGATACCTTGATTTTAGCTTATAGCCCGTTGTAAGTCAACTAAGCAATCAACTTTTTGTGCTTTAATAAAGTGCTAGAGTCAATTCATAATTTTAATCCATTAATGTCTTCACTTCTTGCCTTGACCATTTCAACAGCAGATAAAGCAATATAATGTATAACCCAGCATACAGGGACCCACCATGCGAGACCGCCCTTCAGGAGAGTATTTAAGTCCAGGAATGCTTGAGCCTAAGACACAGTACACCCGACAAAGCAGAAACTAGCTTTCCCCGTTAAACTCCCTGCATTCCCTGGACCACGAGTAACTGCGACCCGAGTCCCATCATCCCGATGGAGCCTCGGAGGAGCCCCGAAAAACCCCACTACTTGCTGGCGCAACGATCTTCTCCACACTCTATAGCAGGTAAGATCTCCACCCAGCAGATTAATCCAGTCTCAGCCGCAGATTAATCAGTCTCAGTATGGCTTGTCAGAAACCCAGCCTACAAGGACCCACCATGCAGAGACCCTCCTTCAGAGGAGAGTATTTTAAGCCCAGGAATGCTTGAGCCTAAGACACAGGTACACCTGGCAGAGCAGAAACCAGCTTTCCCTGTTGTGCGCGGCCACTGTGGGTGCATTTACCTCAAATTACCGTAAATATTCTACCCCACCTCTGAGAGAGCCCCACAAAGTAATGAGAATATGAGCCCGCATGGCAGAGCCTGGCAAGCTGTCCGATGCGTGTTCGATATGCCAAATCCAGTAACAGAAATGTTTATTTTCCTGACCCGAAAGAGCCCTTAATATGGCAGCAGTAAGAAAGGCGAACAAGCAGTGCCTGATAAAATTTCATGGCCATCCTAGGCTGCCAAAGCGAAGAAGGACTAAAATGACTGTCTGTACTTTCAATGCGATGCGCTGGCATCGGAAGCATATATTGAGGATCTGATGCTGCAAGCAAAAGATCAAGTGCGACATCATTGGTCTGACTGAGACGAGGAGGCGTCAGTTGCATCATGCTGTATTTGACACGGGAGAAGAATTGTTCCTTGGAACATGCGGCGAAAAGAGGCATCGGTGGCGTTGGTGTCCTTGTCAACACGAACATGGCCGTCAACATTGATTCATTTGAATGCCTAACAAACCGAATAGGACGATTACACTTGAAGAGATGTGGCCCACTGCCAGCAATTTCTATCTTCATTGTCTACGCACCAACATCCACATACAAAGAAGATGAAATTGAGAAATTCTACATGGAATTGGAGGAGTTCTATAAAAAAGATCACACCTTCTACAAGATCATAGTCGGTGATTTTAATGCCAAGATAGGACCAAGAAGATCGGCTGAAGAACTCCACATCGGGACCCATGGCCTAGAATGGAACGAACAGGGTGAGAGACTATCTGAGTTCATCATGTCCACCAAGACCATTCATGGGAACTCACAGTTCAGAAGGCTGAAGCGAAACGTTGGACATGGGAATCTCCTGGCGGACAGTTCCACAATGAAATTGACCACATCATCTTCAATCGACGGTTTTGTCTGACCGATGTTGCTGTCGTCCCCAAATTCCAAACAGGATCGGACCACCGTCTCCCTTCGTGCAAAATTCTACTTCCCGCAATGGGGGAAAAAGGCTGCAAAGTTTAAGAAGAGAACTCCCAGAACGACCACCAACTGGGAACTCTTTGGCACCATTGCAGCAACATGGGAAGATACCATCATTGCTGACATCGATGAAGAATACAACCGACTGGTTCAGCACCTCCATGATTGTGCGAAGAATGCCGAGAGAGAGAGAAAGACACAAAAAGGGCGCCTGTCTTCAGAAACTCTCGAGCTCATTCGCCAACGTGGCAAGGCGCGAGCCTCAGGAGACCAAATGCTAACGTCCAAGCTTGCTAAACGGTGCAGAGAAGCGATAAAGAAGACCTCAAAGACAGAAGAGCAGAAATACTGGAAGATGCAGCAGAAGCCGGGAAAAGCATTCGCACTGCCCGCCTGTCCTTTGCCAACTATAAGACCAAGATGACTGCCCTCCGAGCCCTGATGGATCTATCACATCTTCCAGAAGGCAATGGAGAAGATTATCCAGGACTTCTACTCAAATCTCTTTGATAGCCACATCCACCTGCCCACATACCAAATTCCACAGGATGGATATGTCATTCCCAACGTTCTCCCTTCTGAAATCCGACATGCCATCTCGTCGGTAAAGAAGGGAACAGCACCAGGCCCAGACAAAGTCAGACCCGAACACCTGAAGAATCTGCCGTCGGTACTCATCAATACACTAGCTCGGCTCTTCACACGCTACCTGTCCGAGATGCAAGGTGCCCTCCCAATGGAAAACCAGCAGGACAGTTCTACTGTTCAAGAAGGGGAGACATTCACGACATCGGCAACTATCGCCCCATCTGCCTGTTGTCTGTCATCTACAAGCTGTTTACAGGAGTCATCCTGAACAGGATTAGCAGAACACTAGATGAAGGACAACCATGCGAGCAAAGCAGGCTTCCGGAAAGGATTCAGCACAATCGACCATATCCACACGGTAACCAAGCTCATTGAGGTTTGTAGGGAGTACAAGATGCCGCTCTGTCTCACGTTCATTGATTTACAGAAAGCCTTTGATTCTGTGGAGACTGAAGCGGTCATCGAAGCCCTAGCCAAACAGGGTGTTCAAACCCAATACATCAAGATCCTTCGTGAGCTGTATTACGGATTCACCACCAGGATCTCACCATTCTACAAAGTGATCATTAATGTGAAAAGAGGGGGGTTCGACAGGGTGATACCATTTCACCAAAACTCTTCAGCGCCACCCTCGAGAACATCATGCAGACAATTAGAATGGGAAGGAATGGGAGTGAAGATAGATGGTCGGCAACTACCACCACCTCCGCTTCGCTGATGACATCGTTCTAATAACACCAAACATTAGCCAAGCGGCACAAATGCTGGCTGACTTTGACCGAGAATGTGGAAAGATAGGTCTACAGCTGAATCTAAAAGAAAACTATGTTCATGAAGAATGAACTAGTTCCAGAGGCCCCATTCACTCTCAATGGAACAAACATCTCTGAATGCAGCAGTTATGTGTACCTAGGTCGAGAAGTCCAACATGATGAACGACCTAAAACCTGAGCTGCGCAGGAGGAAGAGAGCGGCATGGAATGCCTTCAAAGGCATCGAAGAAATAGCTAAAAGGACAAAGAACCTCCGGCTCCGGGCACATCTCTTTGACTCCACCGTTCTCCCTGCATTAACATACGCCTCAGAGACCTGGGCCCTACGAAGCAGGATGAGAATGCTATTCGGGTCTCCCAGAGAGGAATCGAAAGAGCTATGCTTGGAATATCACGCCTCACTCAAGTGAGAGAAGGAATCCGGAGTTCTGACCTCCGTCGCTATTCCAGAATCAGGGGCGCTGTCTCGTTTGCCAAGGCATCGAAAATCAGATGGGCTGGACATGTAATGCGATTTGGAGACAACCGCTGGACTAGAGCCATTACCGACTGGATCCCACGGGATGTCAAAAGATCACGTGGCCGCCCACCTACAAGATGGTCAGACTTCCTTGTAAAGACCCTGAAGGAACGGTTTGAGGCTCTTCATATTCCTGAATCAACCAGATGCCATTGGGCTACATTGGCACGTGATAGGGTCCAATGGAAATGTTACTGGCGCCCTTCGAGCAAATCGGTGAATACCGGGGATTCAAGTGATCAAGTGAAAGTGATCAATGTATAATCTTGCACAGGCATTATTTGTTCAATCCAGGGAATGAAAGGATAGAAATCTGGTGGCATATTACAGTATTTCTCTGACAGGATTTAGTGCAAAAATGAAGAAAAATATAGTAAATTGTGGTGAGGATGAAAAGTTAAAAGGAGTTAATATTTAGGTAATACACTAAATTGTTTTTACTTAGAACTCTCCTTGCTGAACCCTCTAAAAGGGCTTATCCTTGGAAACCTAGGATGGGGTTCTTTGGGTGTACTCTACATTCATTCACCTCTTCTAGGTTTCAATTCCTTGTCCTAATGTTAAGAATCTCAAGGAAGTCAGTATTAGTGTCAAATTTCTGATCATGGACTTTACCTACATGA